>JARFJB010001893.1:2290000-2580000 GCA_036346205.1 Vesta saturnalis | reverse complement strand
TTTACATAAATACATATATCGGTCCTACAAGTATCAATTGCTCCAGCATCTGTACGAAAATGATAAAGAAAGAAGACTTCAATATTATAATTGGTTTCTAGGAAAATACATTGATGACTTCTTACCATTTAAAATTGTTTATTCAGATGAGAGTCGTTTTACAAATTTGGGAGCCTTCAACCGAAATAATAAGAGACATTGGTCTCAGTAAAATCAAAATCTAATGGAGAATCGTAATCTTCAAGAACGCTTTGGATTTAATTGTTGTGGAAAATATTTTAGGACCAATATTTTTTTATAGTCATCTAATGGAGGAAAGATACTTGGGTTTTTTAAGAGAGGAAATCGCTAGGTTTGTAGATGACTTGCCAATAGTAAATAGAGTAGGCCTATTTTTTCAATAAGATGGTGCTCCACCGCATAACTCAAGGCCTGTTTCAGATTATCTAAATAATCTCTATGGGGTCAATTGGACTGGCAACCGTGGACCAGTTAGGTGGCTACCTGGGCAAAGTTAAACTTTTCATTTTTCTCATTTATTTATTAATTCATTTAAATGTTTTAGATCACATGGCCTTACCCCCATTAGATTTTTTTGATGGGGAACAATCAAAACTGAAGTATTCAGTACATAGTCAGGGCAGCAATAAATGGGATTACTCGTACTCAATTAAGAAAAGTCGTTCGAACAACAATTGAAAGGGTGCAGCTTTGTGAACAGCAAATGGGTGGTCATTTTGAAAACCTAATAGGTTAACTTTGTTGTGTCTTAGTATCAAGTATTTATTGTGTATAACGTTATTTTGGGTTACATTTCTTTAAATTTTAAGGTGACTGAATAGGTTAGGTACAAAAACCGCAAATTTGGAAAGACACTTAGTTTCCCTTAAAAAAGAAAATACAAATTTAATTAATACATAATCAATAATAAATCGTTTTAATTTTAGCGCACCAGATTTAAAATTTAAAGAAATATTATTTTATGTTATACTTAATATTTCGTCTAAAATATCCACTTGAAATAATAAATAATCTATCAAATAAAAAATCTACTGGTTTAGATGGAGTTTCGGTCCGTGCAATAATATATTGTAAAGATTTAGTAGCTCCTCATATTGCGAATATTATCAATGTGTCAATGAAAGAGGGTCAATTTCCATCAACCTTAAAATCAGCTTCCGTAACTTTACTGCATAAGAAGAGTGATCCAAAAAATGTTGAAAATTATCGACCTATCGCCGTTTTGAGCATATTTTCGAAAATGATCGAAAAAGCCGCATCCAAGCGTATTGTAGCATATTTAAACAAATTTAAACGGATAGCGAACTGCAAGCATGGTTTCAGAAATGGCTTCTCGACTGAATCATGCATTGCTGAATATGTGCAGTTTGTTAATAGTAAAGTGGTTATAGGTGAATACGTGTTATCTGTATTTTTTGACTTAACCCGAGCTTTTGACTCTGTAGATAAATCTTTTGTGTCTAAAAAGTTACATAACCTAGGAATTCGAGGTTGTATTAATAGCTGGTACGTGTCATTTCTAGAAGACAAAAAAATTATGGTGCGCGTTAACAACGTCCTTTCTAAGGAATTTAACATAGATTTAGGAGCTCCACAAGATAGCGTGTTGGGACCACTTATGTTTGTCATATGTATTAATGATCTCCCTAATTTTGTACCACATGCTAAACTAGTTATGTATGCTGACGATATGTGCATGATCATATCTGATCCTACAAAAAATACTGTTAATGTTAATTCATCTTGGACGAAATTTTCACGTTGGTGTTTTAAGAACAGTCTCTTAATTAATACAGCGAAAAACTGTTATTACCGAGCACCATAATATGCGGAGAAAACGGTCTATCGATACATTCACTTTTGATAAAGTTGTAGTGAAAGCATCGTCAACTATAAAGTTCCTAGGAACTACCTGCGATAGTGGAGTCTCTTGGGACAACCATATCAGCGACGTCTGCAATAAATTAAATAAATGTTACTATTTATTAACAACTTTGAAGTCAATGTTAGACATCGAAACGTTTGAATGTATACTATGCATATGCATACTCAACTAAAGCATAAAATATTATAGTATGGGGGCAGGGTAGAGATATTCAAAGGGTTTCTATTTTACAAAAAAGAATTCTCAGGCTTATATTTGGCATTAACCAGAGAGCATCGTGTCGGGACATATTCAAAAGTAAGAAAATATTAACCATAACTTCTGTATATTTTCTAAAGCTGTTAAGTTACATTCATTCAAACAAGCAGAACTTTCTGAGACACTGTGATACTCTTGACCATAACACCAGGCACAAACATAATCTTATAACTGCCAAGGTAAAAAATACTTATTGTTCCAAAGCACCCAACATAGTTGGAGTAAAATTATTCAATATGCTTCCTTCTAAACTGAGAAGAAGCACCTTTAAGCGAAACGTAAAACACTTTTTACTCAATAATTGCTGTTACAATATCAAAGAATTTTCCACCTGCATTACACTTTGTGTATTACGTTGACGAGTCTTATTCCATTGTTGAACGGAGAAAATGACAATAAATAAATTACAATTACAAAAAAAAATAAAATAAATTAAATACCGACAGATTAAATACCGTAGTAACAGGCAATGGGTTTTGTTACTTTCGTTTTCCAGAGTAACTTGATCACAGTCGGTCGTAACACAACTGTGGGGCTTTGTCATATCTAATACAGATTAAACACGGATTGTGTGATATCAAAATGTTCGTAAAAAAATATTTTTTAGCATGCTAATCACTTAATCAGCTACCTTCATTACTATTGAAGAAATTGAGTTAGTGCGGTAAATACGAATATGCAAACTTTAAGCAAACCTAAAAAGGCAGTGAAAAATAAAACCGATATAGTTTAATTAAGGTTACTACCTGATGTCAAATTAACCATTTTAACCGATTCAAGGCACTCTATGTTGAAATTTAAATATTTTTTAGGTAAGATGTCAAAAAGTGACAAGTGGGGTATTATTTTCAGAATGTTGTTTTCTATCAAAAATAAGCAAAAATGTACCGGTTGTCTCATTTAAAATAAGAAAGTTAATGTCATATCCGGGCAACCCGAAATGACAGAAAACAATTAAATATGTTAAAAAAATCCAGATTTATCTGACATATTTACCTACCAAATCTTATACATGCATATGTACAAATAAAAAAGTTATAGGGCGAACCACCTGCTGCGACACCCAGTATACAAATAAAAACATGCATGCATATGAATTCTCATTGTTAGTGAACTGTTTATTTTATTTAGCTCAGGAAGGATGTCCTAATGAACACATAGAATATTATTAAACGTATTATCTCAAGTAAAATCAAAATCACCAGTTGACGATGTGCTAACCATGTGCTTACATTATGTTTTTTTTTTCACTAAATGAAATCATTCATTATCAAAGCACGCTATAACTTCTAATAATAAAAAAAAAGTTTAAATATATCCAAGTGTGTTTAAGTTGGGTGTGCATGAATTGTAGTGCTGATTGTTTTAATGAGTCAACATTTATAATAGATAATCTAATAACTAGGGTTAATATACACAAGCAATCGTACAATATAGTTCAGTATTTGGTGCGCTTTTCATATCACAAAATTGAGTATTGTTAGGAAGTGTAAAATTCTTATTTAATTAGTGTCATAATACAATTTAGTATATTATTGCAACAGAGCTATGAATGCCTTCTTAGCAATAATTATACCACTACTTGCATTGCACGTAAGCACACTATTTTTTTATATTTACGACACAAATACTTAATGTGTTTATACATACATTTATCAAACGTGGTAAAAATTAAATATTTTAGTTACTATAGTTTATTCTTAATGGTGTTTTGAAACTATAACCTATTTATGACATAATATTATTTCTATTGCTTTGTAATAAAACTGAAGTAAACCGTTTAAGCAACACAAATTTTAAAGTAGAAACACAATCATCATTTGTCATATTGTATTTGAATATATATGTATGTAAAATTATTTTTTTAATTTATTCCAGGCTTTTAGCTTCAGTTTCCCTTTGAATGATAAAGAACAAGATTGTGTAGCTGAATACCATCTAAATAAAGCAAAAATAGAGTTATGGAACGTTCAACCTATTATTGCAGAGGACAATGCGGAAATGGTCCAATACATGACTTGTTATTGGAAAAAATTAGGATACCAAAAAGAAAATGGTGAAATTGACTTCCTTAAGTTAAGTGAAGTCGTTCATAATGATTTAAAAAACAGATTTCGTTCAGAATGTCTCCATATTGTTGCATTTATTGTGGATAACTGTAGACAAAATTTACGAGCTGATACAGACGGTTTACGTGCAGTGAAAATGTGGAACTGTTTAAATATTTACACTGAAAATTTATTTTAATTAATAAGTACGTATTTATTATTTTATGTAATAATTTATTTATATGCTGTGCATATTAACATTATTTATTTTTTAAATTAAATTATTGACCCAAATAGTTAATTCAAAATGTGTTTTTATTAAACGTATAGAATTATCACCACAAGCTACAAAATACATTTTTACTTATACCTAGAGGTACAAAACTTTATACTATTCATATCATTAGTTAAAGAAATAAAAAGAATTACTTAAGTTGAGTGGTAGACAAAGAAAGTTACAATATACTTTTGTTGGCAATTCTGTAAATATAATTGTTTATGTATACAAAAAATATCTTGTATAGCTCTATATGGTCGGTTAACTTGTTAAACTGTTTAGTTAATAATCTGAAATTATCGATCATTCCCACATTCTTCCGATTTGGCCCCTTTAGTACCAAACAAACTCCTTTATGAAGCACCCCCAAGACATATGGGATGCTTAATTGTCCCAAAATACTGTCTGGGCCGAATTTCAACTCAATTGATCCGCTTGTTTATGAAACGAATTAAAAGATCTAGGTTGACAATTTATACAGAGTGCTTCCAAAGTTGGAGTTATCCTTTCGCCAGCGAATAGGGTTTGAAAAAATAAGATTTTTTCCTTTGTTGTGGGAGGAAAATTCCTCTATAAATAAAATATTTTTGGGTTTACCAGTGGCGAGCGTATAAAAAGTTGTTTAACGTTTTTGAAAAAAAAAATGTTACGCCAATGATTTTTCTAAAAATAAAAATTATTATTGAATTCCTTGTTGAATTCTAAAAATAAAAGCTTTTTTGTTATTTTTTGGTACCACGAACCGTTTTCGAGTGAAAAAATAAAAACCGTTTCAATGCACGCCAAAATTAAATGTAATTTAAAATTTCAAATTATTGAACCTTTGTTCAAAGGCAGCTGGAAAATTTTGCTCAAGATATAACCTGTCAAGTAGTTTTTTTCGTAATTTTATTAACGCTATCGATACAATGGCTCATGTTTATGAAAATAATGAATTACTGGATATGCTGATTATTTACGGAGAGTGTCGTACTGCGGCAACCGTCAGGTGCGCCGAGGATATCAACGTTTTTCGTACCGTGGCGCGATAACAAATACATCTATTCACGTGGAGATGATACGTATGCTCGGCTAATGTCAGATGGTGAAGGAAACGGAGTGGGTTCGGCTCTGTAACGGTAACCCTATTTACATTTATGGGCGCCAAGACCTACCTAGTGAACCGTTCATTAGGTCAGATGAACTAGTAGTTCCACCATGCGCATAAATACAAGATACGTACAACGTCGCTATAAGTTTGATTTTCTTATGTAATATATATATATATATATATATATATATATATATATATATATATATATATATATATATATATATATATATATATACAGAAGTAGGGAAGACACAATTCTTAAATTCTTAAGGTACACCACTAAAGGTGGCAAGTGAAAAGGGTGACCTGAATTTCAAGGCACTAAAGAACAATCGTTCTGAACTTAACAACACCCTAATCAAAACCCGACTAATTAGGTATTAGGGTACAAGCTATCTAATTGACTCAACAATTTTCTTATAGAGTGTAATAACTGGCTTCCACAAGGGAAATCACAAAGATGAAAACTTAGATCCAATCGTGTAGGTTTGATTCTAATATAATTAATGTTTGCTAAAAACTTGAAGTGCATCTTTGTTTAGGTGATGATATTTGACTGCAACGAGTACAGGGTAACAGAAGTAAAGGGTTACTTTGGCCAAGGTAAGCTAGTCTGTGTTATTTGGTCATACGTCGTGTAATTGTTTCGCACCCTATACATGTACACGTCTATAATTTCGGTACCTTAGTCACAGTTTCGTGATAATAAATGTGAACGTAAAAAAACTGTCATACACATATCTACAATAATTGTTAAAGTAAATAATCAGGAAGCTGTTACTAGGTGCAGTTCCAAGTAAAATTTCATTAATAACTCCAAGTTGCACGACCGTATCTTTATAAAGATTGTAACTTTGAATGTACGAGAGGCAAGAAAAGGATATAAACTAAAGTAGCCTGACCTTTTTATGAAAATAATACTCTCTAAGCTTGCTTTGTTTTCTCTAGGAAAATAAGCCAAAGACTTGGGATGTTACAATGTTCGACTTGATTACCATAAAGTTCAGGTCCAGAACCGAGGATGGTGCCTTTCGATAGGACGTAACAACTCCAACGTACTATTAGGAATGTAACCGTTTATATAAACTTTACAACCAAAATTGTTAAAGCTGAAAGGTTTCCGTAAGTATGGTATATAATTGTGAAAATTTTATGCCTTACCTAACTGTTATAGCTTGACTAATGTATGAGACGAATAGAAATACTATGAGTACTCGGAGGTCAGTTACTATATCCAATATAACAGATTTTCCAGCTAAAAGATTTCTTTGAGTATGTTATATAATTATGAAAAATTAATGGCTTACCTAGCTTAATTAATGAGTGCGAAGAATAGAAGTATGATGAATATTTTAGTTTAACAACTATATACAATATACAGACAGATACTAACTATATGTGTAATCTGTTCTCCCCCCCCCCCCCCAAAATGGTAACGGTTGAATACCGATTCCAAAAATAATTCGACTGTAACAACCGTTATAATTTCACTGGTTGTTAATTATCCCTTAACGGAAGACTTTTAATAAAATTTAGTCTTTATTCAACAACCAAGAGCAGAACAAAATGAATTTTTATTCAACAAAATGATTGATCAGAAACCGAGGAATTTTTAACAAAAATGATAAGGCTGGAAAGTTGTGACCTTTTGGATTGATCTTTCAAATATTTACTAATTTATAAATTGAAGATGAGTGTAGGCAACACACATTGCTGGGTAATTTGTATTTACTGTTTGAATGTTGAAATAATAATTAAAGAATGGACAATTATGTTGTTTATTATTCCTAACCCCTAAAACTAATTAATGATATTTTCATATTCTAGTAAATAAGACCGGTGAAACTAAAATTGTATCCCACAGTTGAGACAATTCCAGAAAAAGACTGCTGCAGTACAAATGCCGCAGCCGCTTCTCGCTTATACATTTTATTGAATTAGTTTGTGGCGCCCGGGAAACTAGAAACTTACGAGAACAACGAATTGGTCATGAAGAAATACCCCGACAACGTGAGAATGTTCACAATGAAGAAGTAGTTTTATATCTTATCGCAGAAGGCCCAATAAGAAGTCCGCGGGAAAATGGCAAGCCACATCGAAGTAAGTAAAAAAAAAAGTATGGACAATATTACACGAAAATCAGCTGCATCCTTTTCACGTCCAATGTGTACAAACGCTGCAACCTCCAGATCATCCGCGCACAGTTCAATTCTGTGAATGGCAGTTACAAAAACACGCAAATAACGAAAACGGTTTTTATTGTTTTGTTTTACTCGAAAACGGTGCTTCATGCCAAAGAATAATAAAAGAGTTTTTCTTTTTAGAATTGAATAATGAATTCAATAATTTTTATTTTTAGAAAAATCAGTCACGTACCATTTTCTTTTTCAAAAATGTTAAATAACTTTTTTATACGCGCGCCACTGGTAAACCCAAGAATATTTTGTTTATTAAAGAATTTCCCTCCCACGTAGCTATTGACACCTACAAAATTTGATCTCAAGTGGATTTGCAGGTATTAATAAATTTTGGTTTTTTAAATAGAACTTTGACACCCTGTATCTCCGCTGAAGTTAATATTTCAAAAAAGCGCCAAAGGAAAGAATATCTTATTTTTTGAAGCCCCATTCGCTGGTGAAACACTTTGGAATCACCTTGTATAGTACGCTACAAAGCAGTAAAGGGAGCACCCCCAAAATTGGTTGGGATTACCTGTCCCAAAATATTAATCCTCGCCTTATACCCAATTAGCACAATTTTTGAAAACTTCCACTTAGTATCGCGCAGATTTTATATACAATAATTTCTTAACGCAACGCTTTTGTTTATCTCAAATCTGTTTAAACACTATTTGAATAGTCTCGCAGCACAATTTCCAACTTCATACCACATCTACATGACTTGTTTCGTTCAAAATAGCTTATGGTAGTAACAACAATAATTTAACTGCACTACTAACTGTTACAACGTAAATTATCACAGGTCACGATGTACTTGCCTTCCTGAAATCACGAGCGACCGCTTCAACTGACACTTTGCTTAAAAATCTCTCTCTCTCTCTCTCATGTCTTCTAGACTTGCACTTTTCAAGATAATCACGTCCATCTTAGAGAGATCAGAAAATATTTACCCGATAAATTACAACCAACCACTCTTCTAGGGTCTAAATGTCACATGACGTAATTGTTACGCCAAGCGTTACAACTGCATCAAACTTACAAGTTATACTCAAAAAATAATAAGCAATCCCGCTAATGTTAATACATAAGAAATACGTACAATATAACACTAAATATACCTAGTGAGTTCAAATAATCTCACAACACTCGTCATATGTATTTGTTTCCTAACTGTATTCAGAACCAGTGAATCTGGAAACTTATTGCATGCAGCAATTACTTTAATATAACTATTTATTATAATTTTTAATTGAAAGAGGAATATTAAGAATTCCCTAAACCAAAAAAATTAAAGCCGCGAGTTTATGCTACTTACAGTGATTGGACACAAGTGGATTTTTTAGTGCTAGTTTCCTTAGTATATATATATATATATATATATATATATATATATATATATATATATATATATATATATATATATATATCTGATTTACCAGTTTTAAAAAACGGGAGATTGTCAATTTTCTCCATCTCATAGGTAAAATTGAATGCCGAAACTTCGAATTAGAGTTTAAAATTTACACATGAACAGACTGTTCTGAAGCGGGGGTAAGTTATTACCTACTGTCGTACCATGTTCTTGTTTAAAAGATGGATGGTTAATTTAGAAATGGGTTTGTTTCAGAAACAACTCTGTTAATTTAAGAAATTTTTCTAGTCCTGCATCGTCCAAATTGTTTTATTTTAAAACAACATCCAAATAAGCTATAGTTTGATCTATTGGAATGCTCTGAAACAGTGAACAAACGCCGAATGAGATTACAATTTCATCTTCTCCAAGTTTAGTGTTTTTAATTTTATTAATAACTCATACGAATTTCATACGAATACAAACGTTGTGTTGGAACTATTTGAACAGCTAGTAAGTAGGTGCATTATTACCAGAACTCGTTAAACTGTCGGTGTTTGTTAATTTTGTATCGTACGTTGGTGTATTTTGTTTGTTACAGGTTCTGCCTCAAGTACAGTGTTTTAGATTTTTCATCTATTAAATTATTCTGTAACTTTGTAGTTTAATTGAAAATAATATTTATTTATATTTTTGAAAATCACAGGAAACGGGGTTTTTAATGGGCCAGCAATAATATACTACTAAAAAAAAAACTTGCACTATATTGCACCTTTAACTATTTCATCGTAATCTAAGTTAAAAGTTACATGCTTAATGTTTTCAGTATTGCGTCTCTATCTCTTCCATATATGAGTTACAACAATTTCTAAAAATAAGCCATAATTAACTAGGGAAGGATAGCAAAAAATGACAAGAAATAGAGAACAATTGTGAAGCCACAGGGATTATCCTTTCATACTTGACTCATGACACCCATATCGGTTTTTATGTAGCTCTATTCGTTCACATACTTTATCTGCAATTTGCCCGAAATCTGGTCATTCTGTACTGTGTGTCCCAAATTCGAGGCGTATCATTGGGATCTCGAAAACGGTAAGAGACAGAGAAACGGTTAAATTGTGGCAAAGTTGCGCATTTAAGGGAACAATAATTAGACGCGATCAGGTTTGAAATATTGTTTTTTTTGTTTTTGAGCTAATTGAAAACAAGTGATTTCTCGGATTTTTGTTTTTATTTTTTTGTAGAGCCATTTAAAAACAAAACAAAAAGCATTTTACGCTTCTTCGTTGCCATAGTTTATTGTTTTTAGTATCATGTCATCTACATATCCATCTGACGTTTCGGATTCCCACATTTATCATCAACTTAATTTTTTTAAGTACGGACTTGAATTTTTCTTAACTTTACAAATCACTTATTTTATTGTGGTTACCATAACATATATTATGTTAAGTTGGAGTATTTGTTTCGTACCCAAACAGTCATCATCAATAATACAATTATAATTGTTTTCAATACGGCCCTGTAATTTTCTTAAGAATGTTTGAAGATTTTTATTGTGATGGTCATCATAACATCTACTGAAAAGAAGTTGAATATTCGTTTCGTATAGAAAACGCAATAAGAACATTGCAAATATTGAAAAATTGAAATTCTCACTCATAATTGCACAGGAGAGGTTTGTATGTTACCGAGTAAATTTGTGTTGTTTAATGCAAATACGTTTCCTAGCAATTAGACGCGAAAAAGTGCCAAGTAATAAAATGCGACACCGAAGGTGGAGCATTTTTAGGTTGACAGTTTTTCGAGTCTGTAGCATCCCCTAGGTACTCTATCTAGAAAAGTGTAATTTGAACTCATTTGTAAGAATGCAAATTCAAGAACAAAATAATCGCTAAGTGATTTATCTTGACGTGACAATAATGTTACTATTACTCAAATTAATTGCCTGCCTTACATGGACTTGCCTGACAATAACTAAAAGATTAGAGTTTATTTGCAAGCCTGATATTTAATTACCCGCAAACCTCAAATCTGATCAAACGAAGTAGCCGTCTAGTGGCAGGTACGCTGTGCTATTTGAATTAGATAGACTGGATGAGGTAAGTGTTGCATCATGAGGGGTAGGTAAACAATGAAACTACTCAAATTAAAATTAACGAGTTTTGCGCAATGATGGTTCAACCCGTTAATGTACTATTGTGGGAAAGAACCAACAATAAGGCAAATTACGGTACATATAAAATACAACAGAAAATAAGGTAAAGATAAGGACAAAAGAAAATAGACAAGAAATTTACACATACACAATTGTTTAGTGACTACTAAAGCATAAAATATATAGGCACAGTTACAAGAAATTACATACAAAGAACAAAAATTAGTTCGCAGGCAAATAATTCTACTTAACAAACTGACAAAACTTATTAAAACAAAGCGTTACAAGGGTAAATTATAAATAGATCATAACATCGTGACCAGTATATGCGTTTGACTGCGTTAGAAAAATACAGCGCCCCTTTCTCAGGTTACACATTCATCTATACAGCTATGAAAACAATAAAAGTAAAATTCGAGGTGTTTAATGGTTATCTGGACCCGGGAGTGTGTACCCACTTGGCAATTGCCTTTTACAATTAATAACGGGTATCGTGTGCCCGTTCACCAGACCATCTCTACACAAATATAAGTATAAACAACAATGCTAATTCATACAAATACAAGAGTGAGGGAACCCTGTACTGTCTTTTATTTTAGCAGATTTCAGATTAATGAGCCCGCGTGCGAATAACATATCTTCGCAAGGCAGTGCTCAATTTTTCAATAGCTTATCTAGGCTTGTAGAATTATTTTTGCTACCAACCTTAATTTATATAAAAATACCTACTTACACTTAATTGATCACACTCAGCAATCGTTAACATACGCGGTTTAACTTCAAAAAGGGTGACTGTTATTTATAGATAAATATTTGAAAAACTAACAAAAGACAAATTAGTATTGGCTAATGCAAAAGAAAATGTACACGCACGAAATATTTTAAAGACAAACTGTTTACAATGGGAGTTTCTAATTAAAACAACTCAAAGAGTCCGCTTCAATCCAAATTTCAACAGCAACTGCCTTCCCCTCTAGTTTCCACTAACCATGTCCACTCCCGAAAAACAACCCCCATCTTTGAAAAGTGATAAAAAACAAGAAACATTAATTTACGTTGCAGTGTATACCGTTAGTGATTAATTACATTAATAACATTTTCCCATAAAGAGCGCGCGTATAGATTTTTCAACAATTCGTCTTGCCAGTTTCGGCAGAACACCTATTTCTCTACCCTAATATATGTTTTTTTTCAACCCTTACTCAAATATCAATTACGTAAAATACAGCAAATAAGATATCCAGAAAACATTATCAACTTACGGCTTAATATACCGGGTGGTCATAAAGTAAGGAATAAATTCAATATCTAGTAAAGCACATTTTTTTTCAAAAATCGCTCGGACCCGTCGATTTTATATTTTTTCGGGGCATATTTTGCGAAAAAAAAATTTTATACAGGGTGTCTCAAAAAATATTTGCTAAAAAATTTTTTTTTTTCAAATTGCAACTCAATTTTTTTTATTGCATTTTTGGATTGCACTTACAATTCTAAACATTTGTCATGCAGCATGTGCTATACCTAAGTCCAAACGTTTTGGAGTTATTCGCATTCAAAATTTAAAAATTGAAAAAAGGTCATGAAGAAAACGAAAAATAAAATAATTTTATAACGTTTTATTATATCGAAAACAAAGATTCGTAAACTTAAAAATAATTTTATTTCAGCAAATGTTCGAAATGTCCTCCGTTAGTCAACTTACAATAGCCTAATCGATCTACAAATTCCTGCTGCACATTTCGAACCATTTCGGGTGTTATTCGACGTATTTCCTGACGGATGCGTTGTTTTAAATCATCTAGATTTGCCGGTTGGCTTTTAAATACCTTGCCTTTAAGGTATCCCCATAAAAAAGTCTAGTGGTGTTAGATCGGGTGATCTTGGTGGCCACTCAATAACACCGCTCCTTCCAATCCACCTGTTTGGGAAAGTGTCGTGCAAATAAGTTCGAACTACCACAGCAAAATGGGGGGGAGCACCATCTTGTTGGAACCAGATGTTATGGTGTGGCAAATCCGGACGTTCTATCTCAGGAAAAAGGGTAGCTAGAGCTGGAACAAGTTCCTCTTCTAGAAAACTCAGGTATCTCTCACCTGTTAAATTTTCTTCAAAGAAGAAAGGCCCGATAATAATGTCACCAACAACGCCAGCCCACACGTTTATTTTTCGATTGAATTGTGTATGTCCTTCCCTCATCCAGTGTGGATTTACATCGGACCAGTACCGATAGTTCTGGGTATTTACGTCACCATTCAAGCAGAAAGTGGCTTCATCGGAAAAAAGTATATTTTTCACTAAATTTGGATTCTCCAAACACATATTTTTCAAAAGCTCACAAAATTCAAGGCGCTTCTCAAAGTCTCCTTACAAGAGTTCTTGATGAACTTGCATCTTATGAGGGTGGTATTTATTCGTTTGTAGTATTTTTAGAACACTTGTTTTTCCAATATCCATGTCCTTTGCTACCTGCCTAGATACTACATGCTGATTATCTTGAACCGCCAATAAGACTTCTAACTCCTTATTTTCATCAACTTGAGGACGACCACATCTAGGAACATCTCTTACATGACCGAATTGACTAAACTTCTGCTCAATCTTGCTAACTGTCGATTGCGATATTGGCGGACGATTGGGGTATTTTTGATTAAATAACTCACTAACTTCCTGCTGCGTTCTAACTCGATTACCGTAGCCAATCATCATCAAGATTTCTATGCGCTGTGTTTCAGTAAGCCGCATATTAATGTAATTTAGTGTTAAAAAAACGAAAATATACTTTGAAAAATTAGTGAAACGTTACAAAAATACACACAGAACTGTCAGCGATAATAACTTTAATAATAGACCTTGAAAAACTAGTGAAACGTTACGAAAATACACACAGAACTGTCAACGATAATAACTATTGACATTAATTATTCTTTTGTTTCCCGCGTCATAAATCCAAAGCCTACTATTGAGCTAGAATTGTAAGGGCAATCCAAAAAAATGCAATAAAAAAATTGGGTTGCAATTAAAAAAAAAAATTTTTTAGCAAAGCTTTTTTGAGAAACTCTGTATAAAAATTTTTTTTCGCAAAATATGCCCCGAAAAGAAATTAAATCGACGGGTCCGAGCGATTTTTGAATAAAATTGTGCTTTACGAGATATTGAATTTATTCCTTACTTTACAACCACCCAGTATAATAAAATATCAAACACAGTTAACCTTTTTATCGCGGTAATAATTGCGATTTGAACATGTTTGTTGCAATAATAAAACTTTCGCGGTCCGCTGCCTTCAACTCAAATTGCTAAATGAAACAGATTTGAATTTAAACAACACAAATTTACACGGTATAATTACAAACCTCGAGTGTAATTCGGCAGGACAATTTAAAAACAATTTGTCGCAAAAGTAAATATACCATAGGTACCGTGAATATAATTTTTGAAAAGTTTTGAGTTAATCTTCATAAGACCGGGTGGGGTTTTAGCTGTACCCCAGGGTAAATTGATATAAGAGGATTTAGCAGCCTCACTTTATTTGGAGGCTGATATAAATCTCCATGGAGCTTAGGGTGTCAATGATGGCCATTTGGAGAACACTTAGATGTAGAAAATGTATATAAACCATATAAATTACATGTTAGATAACAACTGAGACACGGAGATAACCTAAGAAGGTTAAATTCTTGTAATTGGATCAATAATCAACTGGCCATTGGCGACAATTTTTTACACAATTTTCTTTGAACTGGTGAATGCAGTTTTTTCACTACTGGAGTGTTTAATAGACACAATGAACACTACTGCTCAGTAAAAAAACCAAGGCAAAACCGAAAAGTTCGAATTCAGGGTAGGAAATCGGTTAATGGCTGGGTAGGAATATGGCAGCATAAAATTATTGGTCCTTTCATCTACGATGGTCGTCTTACTCAACAAAAATACTTAAAGTTGGTACAAAATGATATTCTGGATGCTGTGGAAGATGAACCACTTAATTTAATTGCTCAGATGTGGTGGCACCAGGATGGGGCTCTTCCTCATAACGTCAGAGGGGTTACAAGATATTTACATCAAATTTTTGGACATCGGTGCAATGCGAATAAAGATTTTGTAAGATGGCCCCCTAGAAGTCCAAATTTGAATCCTCTGTATTACTTTATTTGGGGGTATCTAAAAATCGTCTAAATAAGGATACACCCCAAGATATAGACATTTTAAGAAATAATTTAATACGAGAGATACGAGCCATTCCACGTAGACATCTTGAAAGAGGTGCCAATAAGTTACACAATCGCTTAGGATGCTGCATTCAAGAACGGGGATACATTTTTGAGCACTTGCTGTAATGGTTCTTACGTGTTCTTTATCTCGGTTTGTGTTTAGTAGTTTTCATGTTTTCCGTTCCATATACCTATGTTCTTATTGCGTTTTCTATACGAAACAAATATTCACCTTCTTTCTAGTAGATGCTATGATGACATCACAATAAAAATCTTCAAAAATTCTTTAAAAAATGACAGGTCCGTATTGAAAACAATTACAGATCAAATGAAATGTGTTTGTTATAGCTACATTTGCGCCAATAAATATACGTTGCATATCATAGTTAAGATTATAATACATTGAGTGTATTTATGCATAATATAACTATTAAGACATATCCTGCTTGAAAAAGATATATCTGCAGTGTACCCCGAGTCCAATAAACGCAACGCCGTGCAAATATAGTGCGTGATTGAAACTTAAAGCTTTTGACACAACACGCGCCCCAACGGGATGAGAAATACGCATGTGTTGCTAACCAGTATTATTAAAACCATTGATGTCAATTAGAAGCATATTCAGGAATTATGAAATTTCATTTCAAATCTGTTTAGAAACACAATGTTTAATTAACAATTACGCAGATTTTTTAAATTTCTAATAATTTTAACATATAAAATAATAAATCTA
This sequence comes from Vesta saturnalis, assembly GCA_036346205.1. NCBI lineage: Eukaryota > Metazoa > Arthropoda > Insecta > Coleoptera > Lampyridae > Vesta > Vesta saturnalis. Next base: position 2,563,782 of record JARFJB010001893.1, on the reverse strand, counting down.
ATAATACGTAAAACTGTTCTTTTGGCGAACAAATTTCTTAAGTTCTTGAAGAATACAGTTCCGCGTCAGTACAACTTTTTGCCCATGACTGTATCCACCCAAATCTCTACACACAGTTACAATTCTTGTTCCTTCCATTTTGCTTAAAAGTATACCAGGACCTGTGTCACCTACATCCCTACCCATTGATGCGCTTAGAGCTCTTTCAATTGCTTGATAGTTGATGTATCCGTTATACGATTGAAATTGTTTACTTTTCCACATACAACTTAAAAAATCATTATATCGTTGATTATCAATTGGAATTACATTTAAATGACTTAATTCTTCAACGGATTTTATTTCTAAATATGGAATTACGATTAAGTGTACAAATTCTTGTTCTTCGTAGTCAAAATTGAAACCAACTGGGAAACATTTTGCATCTTCTAATGTTAAATGAGTTACATCTGCTAACGACCATTGAATATCAGTCTAAAAGAGAAATAAAATAATTTAAAATTTTACTTAATATTAGTTAATCAATAAGAATTTTAGTTAATTAAAAAGGAAGAATTCTTCTACGTTACAAAATTAAGTCGCTACATGCGAAACCACTATTTAATACTATAACTCTTAGCTGTAGCAATCTATTATTTCTTGTGAGTAAACAATTTTCTTTTCTTTCCATGTTTGTTCATTGCTAACAAGTTTGTAGTTTAATGTTATTAGTTTATGATGCAAGTGTTTGACTATTCCTATTTCAACACAACTAAACTAGAAGCATTTAACATCTTTGTGTACTACGATAAGATAAATGTTCTTACATAAACAACACAATGTATAACGATTGAAGAGCAATGTGACAAGCAAAAATGTAATAAACACTTAAAAATATACGTTTGAATTGGGTGTCATGCAACTAAGACACTGAAACTTTGAAACATAACATATTTAATAGTACTTACATTTAAAATAATTGTCAACAATAATAAGGAAAGTACTGCATTCATCTTCTTTTGTATCTGAATAGACTGTTCATTATTCAAAAAATCTAGATCAACCATATTTAATTTATTTGGAATATGTTATAGGTCAATATCATAATGTGATAACGTTATCGTTTAATTTGCAGTTTTCATTTTAAGAAAGTTTAAAATTTAGAGAGTTAATTTAACTTAGTTTTTAGTTATGGCGGAAAAAATATTGTAGGTAGGTATATTATGTGTGCAAATTTGAAACTTGCACGTGTACAAAGTTCATATAAGTTACACGCGTGCAAATTGTTTTGATACATGCACAACTCGCACAATTAACAGTATTGTATGCCTTACAAATTTGTGGATTTATTCAAGATAATTAAGAAATATCTGTATGATGATTAATAGTTTATATCTTGATATAGTAATAAAATAAACGATTTGGATAATGCCCCCCCCCCTGCTTCATTTTTATACTTAAATTAAAATTTTGCAAATATCATTAGCATTCGCAATGAAAACAGTGTTACTTTTATTGGTAGTTTTACAACTTAATGTATGTTATTGTTATTGCTAAAATACACCAAGAAATAATTGTTTAATAAAAAGCGTAAATTCAAATTTTTATGTAACTATTTTTATGCCTAAAGATTAAATTGTAACTAATATTATTTTTCGTAAGGTATATTCATGATGTGATGCTAACTAAAATCCTAGTTAATGTTTATTAAAAAATATAAATTAGTAAGTATACGTATACTGTATTTATAGATGATTGCTTTATAGGTTATCCACTTCAAAGTAGAATGTGAAGAATTAATTCTTGATGGAAGAACAAAGTACTGCATTCCAGAAAACGAAAATGAAAAAAACGTGTTGTCAAACTATCTTCTCTTACAGTCATTAGTAGGTTGAACAATATCAACACTTTTCAGAATTTTGATCTCATTTCGACTAATAATTTAAAATATATCACATTCCTGGAATGTTCCTGGATTGAATATGGTTACTTAACAAAAAAAGGAGAATTCAAGTTCGAAAATCTAGAAAAATCATTGCAAAAAGCTTTTGCTGCGAAAATTGGAAATTCTCAATTAGGACTAAACGTCAGCAAACGGTTAGCTAATAATGTAGTGAATAATTGTAAAAATATTACTTCAAATACATTACGTGTTAAAATTGTTCGTATTCAAAATTGTATTCATCAACAAGTACGGAAACTTATAAAATCATAATTTTCATATGTGATTTAATGTTTGGGATTTATGATTGAATATATTAAATATATTGTATAATTAATCAACCACTAAATGTTTAAGTTACTGAAATTACATCAAATATTAAAAAAAACATTGATATTAATACGTTTTCTATAACATTTCTTTGTCTGTCATAAACTAATAAAAAATTTAATTTTCTTAATTGTTACGTAATGCATTACTATTGCGTGGACTTTCATTTTTACAGTTTCAACAAATTAGTTCTCAACCTTCGATTTTTAAATAAATTATATAAATTGTATGTTGGTATCCACGATAACGTCAGAACGAAAATTAAAATTTTGTATTTAATCTTGCTTTCATGTGGCTTAGAGCAGATTGGATTTTGGGAGAAATCCAGGGGCGGGAGAGGGGGGGTTATTAGGTGCAGTTTTTTGTTTTTAACAAATATTTCTATAATAGCTGCATATTTCAAAGATATAAAAATACTTAGATACATAATATGTTCTATACAATTTTTTGATATGACGCGTAATTTAGCGACAAAACAGGGTAGAATTTAAAAGTGTTAGTTCAAATTTTTTCATTATCTGAATAACAATTAATTTTATAAGAAAAAGTGTAGACGTATTTTTTAAACAAAATTTAATTTACATACATTTTCTTTATAAATTTTTTTAATGTATAGCGAAACAAAAGTAAAAATTAAATAAATATGATTGAAAATGCTGAAGCTGTATTATTGCTATTTTTATAGACGCGGGCGGCTTGGGAATTTTTTTACGTTAACATGTATTTATGTCTATTAATTAATTTCTATCCGACATGAAGTTTTAAACGTCATTCTGACATAGATTATTGTTTTTATTTTTACAATGTTGACTGTTTTCGTCATGAACGTATAAAAAGGGGTTGCTTAGTTATCCTAAAAAATTTAAATTGAAATTATTTAATTTTTTTAAATTTAAGTTAGCATCTAGATGTCTATTAATCTCTGTCTGTCATGAAGTTTTAAACGGCAGTTTGACATAGATGATTGTTTTTGCGTTTACAATGTTACCTATTTTCGTAATGAACTTCTTATAAAAGAGGTTGCATAATTATCCTACAGAAAAATGTTATTAAAGCTATTTAATTTCTTTTAACTTCTATTTTGTAAGTTGGAGGGTCGTGTGGTGTTCCACACAACATATTTTAATGACAAGAATAGGCAACACTATAAAAGCAAATACATTAATCTATTTCAGATGAGCGTTTAAAACTTCATGTCAGTTAGACGTTAATAGACACATAGATGCTAACATAAATACCAAAACCGCCCACTTCTATAACATACTGACAATGGAGTTTAAGCATTTTCAATTCTGGTTAATTAAATTTATTATTATTTAACTTAGTTTGCTCTACATCAAGATACTTTATAAAGAAAATGAAACTTTTATTAAAAAGTATGTCACACAGTTCCTTATAAGATTAATCGTTATTCACAGACACAGACGCAGACGCAGACGCAGACGCACACGCAGACGCAGACGCAGACGCAGACGCAGACGCAGACGCAGACACAGACACAGACACAGACACAGACACAGACGCAGACGCAGACGCAGACGCAGACGCAGACGCAGACGCAGACGCAGACGCAGACGCAGACGCAGACGCAGACGCAGACGCAGACGCAGACGCAGACGCAGACGCAGACGCAGACGCAGACGCAGACGCAGACGCAGACGCAGACGCAGACGGAGACGGAGACGGAGACGGAGACGCAGACGCAGACGCAGACGCAGACGCAGAGGCAGACGCAGACGCAGACGCAGACGCAGACGCAGACGCAGACGCAGACGCAGACGCAGACGCAGACGCAGACGCAGACGCAGACGCAGACGCAGACGCAGACGCAGACGCAGACGCAGACGCAGACGCAGACGCAGACACAGACACAGACACAGACACAGACACAGACACAGACACAGACACAGACACAGACACAGACACAGACACAGACACAGACACAAGCACAGACAGACACAGACACAGACACAGACACAGGCACAAGCACAGGCACAGACACAGGCACAGACACAGACAGACACAGACACAGACACAGACACAGACACAGACACAGACACAGACACAGACACAGACACAGACACAGACACAGACACAGACACAGACACAGACACAGACAGACACAGACACAGACACAGACACAGACACAGACACAGACACAAATACAGACACAGACACAGAACTACCCACTTAACGCTCGTATTGAGCACAGACACAGACAGACACAGACACAGACAGACAGAGACACAGACACAGACACAGACACAGACACAGACACAGACACAGACACAGACACAGACACAGACACAGACACAGACACAGACACAGACACAGACACAGACACAGACACAGACACAGACACAGACACAGACACAGACACAGACACAGACACAGACACAGACACAGACACAGACACAGACACAGACACAGACACAGACACAGACACAGACACAGACACAGACACACACACAGACACAGACACAGACACAAATACAGACACAGACACAGAACTACCCACTTAACGCTCGTATTGAGCTCGGGTTAATATGACCCAATCGGGTTCTTCTCATGTGCATAATTCGTTAATTTATTTAAATATTTCGTTGCCACTACATGACTTTATCTAATGACGGTGTACCTAGAATGGTATTAGAATGTTACGTTTTTGTTTTAATTGCATTTATTACACTCACTGTGTTTGGGTCTGTATGACCCGGTGATTTGTGTGATTCAAATTAGAAGAACGAGAAGCATTTTGTTATCATAGACGAATGTATTTTATTAGTTTTGTTTTATTTTCATAAATGTAAATTAACTTACATAATATTGCCATATCATTGCGCAATATTGCATGCGTTATTTGCGTACCGGTAAACAAGTTTATTGCTCCGCGTATAAATGAAGCTAGTGAGTATCTGTGTGTTATCTGTGTGTTAGTTTCGTAGTAAATATCAAACTTGATGCTATACTCTAATAAGAAATACCTAACAATTGAAATTTATTATTGAAAACGTGTAGTAAGCGAGTGCTTACGGATAGTGAATTTGAGAAACTTTTGTGTGTTTCTGATAGTGATTCTTATGATACTGAACAAAAAGACCATTTGTCCGAAACCGAGATATATAATAGCGAATGGGATAATGAAGTGGAAACTACGATTTCAGATGAAGCTAATACAGATAATCACGTAACTTCAAAAGATGGCAATATAGTATGGAATGAAAAGACAGATCAATCGGGAAGGTTATCAGCAGCAAATATTATTTCGTTGATTCCTGGACCTTCAAAATATACTACGTCGTGAATAATTGATATAAAATCCACGTACTTCTTATATTTCACACCCAAAATTGTAAACCTAATTTTGAAAATGTCAAATTTAGAAGGCAAAAGACTTTGTGGCGTCACGTTTCAACAAATAACATTAGTTGAACTAGAAGCATATTTTGGCCTACTGTTTCTAACTGGAGTGTATAAATCTCAGTGAGAGACAACAGCCAGTCTATGGGATAGAAATTTAGGTAGTCCAATATTCAGAACAACGATGTCCTTACAACAATTTCATGTTTATGTACGAATAATTCGCTTTGACGATAAATAGCCTGGACCACAACGACGTCAAACTGATAAATTAGCTGCCATACCGGAGTTGTGGGATGAATGAGTTGCAATTCTACCTACCTCTTCAAATGATAATAAAACTAATATGGTATGTTGTAATTGCTCAAAATACCTATGTAAAGCTCATGTATATTACTACTGTCAAGACTGTAACAAATAAATGAATATACCTAACTACTACGTTTTTCAGATGTTCTTTACATAACATTTGTAATAACTTGTAACAAACATAAAATAACGTACTAGAATGTAATAAACAATAAATACTACATCTTATTTCTTATTATTATTTACTGTTATATCAATTTAACGACAATAAAACAACAACTATAGGCTAATGACCAGAACACAATAAGTGAAACCAAAATGTTAAGACAATTGGAGGGTTAATACCAACCTTCATCTAATATCATTACCAAACTACTGGAGCAAAGAGGATTTTTAGTAAAGCGAATTTATCTCATCTAAGAGAAGTCGTGCTAGTTATAAGAAGAGATCTGGACAAACTTGATAAAGTAATTTACCATTTACATTTTCTTTTATAAGAACAGCTGTCAAATGATGACTGGAGATTTCTTGACTTTTGTAGAGAAGATAAGAAACACATGAAAATCAAACGAAAACTAGGCAGATAAGTAAATTTGATTTTCTAATAGTAAAGAACACAACACTACACGTATGTCTTACACCGACCTTACAAACCGTACATCTGATAATCTTGTAGTTGATTTTAGTTCCTGTAATTTATGTGATACTGCTCGCTCTGTTTTGTCAAAAGGGTTGGATTTTGCTGTGGCTGCTTCCCAAATTCCTGTTGAAGAAATCATCTATAATGTTGAAGCGAGTATTGGCCATCCTCCAGCTCCTGAATCAGTCGAAATCAGATATGAAACTACAAGAATACTGCATAGAGCACAACCTCCAAAAAGAATTTAATCTATGCTGATTATCAAGCCTTAAAACAATTCTGCAACAATAAAGACATCATAATTTTTACCGGAAGATAAAGGAAGAGCTATTGTTATAATGGATAAAGCTAACTACATAAACAAAGCTAATAGTTTACTAAACGGCTCTGCTTACTCTAAACTGTCATACAGTCCTAATAGCGAGTTGAAGTCATTAACTATGATACTGTTAAAGGAATCAAACTTGCCAGCTGACATAATTAAGAAACTAACACCACAAGATCCTATAATACCAAGATTGTATGGATTGCCAAAAATACATAAACCAAATGCTCCACTTCGCCCATTTGTGAGCTCCATAAATTCAGCCACCTAAATACTCCACTTCGACTTGGTTTCGAGCAGTTCCTTTATAAAGAATTCAGATCATTTTATTGAATTAATTGGCAAATTAACATTAACCCCAGATGATTTGTTAATTAGTTTTGACTTGTTCACAAAGGTACCAATAAATGATACCTTTCAACTATTAGAACATTTCAACCACAACGAGCATAAATTATTTAAATATTCTCTAACTACATCATTCTTTTTATTTAATGAAGAGTATTATCAACAGCTAGATGCAGTAGCTATGGGATCCTTACTTCTCCATCGATTGCAAATCATTTTATGGAATATTTCGAAGAATATGGTCTATCTAATGCACCTGACGCTGACGAAGGACAGAATATCTGCCTGAAAGCTTGCTATTTAATAAATAAATACACCATTTTCCCAAATAGTGTTTTTAAAAGCATTCATATAACGCAATATTAGCTAATTTGCAAGTATTATGTAAAAAATATTTTTGTGCATAACGAAACTGTTAGCTTTTCAAACATCATTTTTCGTAGCGTTATCTTAATACAACATTTAATTTTTAGTAATAATGTGTGGACGCATATATATATATATATATATATATATATATATATATATATATATATATATATATATATATATATATATATATATATATATATAGGTTGGGACATAATTAAAATGCGCAATTTTAAAACTTTAATTTGTTTTAATCATTATAATACGTTATTCAAGCCAGCAGTATTCAGCAGCTTCTCGGGAATTCCCGCTGTTGTTGGATTTCCCTCTACAGTACTCTTTTGAGCAGTCTCAGGCGACACCTATTCTGATCGGAGTTAGTAAGTGACTTGAAGGATACACGGTTACTTTCCTCAGTCCACACAAAACCTTCATACATACATTATCATGTGTTAACGGTATGGCTGTCACATGAATTAAAATAAATTAGGTAGCGACATATCATGATAGAAATATGGAATTAACGACATTACAATTGAGCTTTAGATGTCTAATTAAACTATTTAGGTTAATTCTGTCTAGAAAAGTTTTTAAAATACGGAGTTCGAGTTCAACTTCGGACACAGTGCAGATATTTGGTGAAACTTTTCAACGCATTGTCGAAATAAATAAAGCATTAATTTGACGATTAATTTTAATTTGTCCAATGCCCTTTGTGATTTTTATAGGAATTTATGTTAAAACTAAGTTGTATCGATTTTATGGTTTTTTAAAAATACGGCTAGTCTTTTTCCGTATATTATACAGACCATTACGTTATCGTGTCTATCAGATCTTTCATTCGTAATGACATTTCCTATTTAGATTTTTACGTTATATATTCTCAAACATTTTCCGATATTCCCAGATGCAAAAGTTTATACTAATTGTTGGAACAGTGGAAATTTTACTGGTGAAACACGAAAATGCTACCAAATAGGTTATATCTTCGTTTTGGGAACCATTGGTTGAAATTAATCCAGTTACTAAGTTTATTTAGCTTCGCCAGCTTCGTTATGGACATCGCTTTCGTTTTTACCAGAGATTAATTCCGCTGTCTCATCTGCGTATAATACCTAATTATTTAAAAATTTGGTATCCCTAATGAATAAGAATTGAATGAATAAAATACGATGGGGTCTGAAACACATATTTGAGAAACTCCGACATTTATCGACAAAGGCGACGATAAGAATTTTGGAATGGTTGTACAATTCCTGAATTTAATTTCAATTTGTTGGCACCTATCATTACCGTATAAAGAAAACCAATCTGCAACAACGCCCCTTATACCGTAAATATTCAATTTGTTGAATGGTAGCAAGTAATGGACGGTGTCGAAAGCCCTACTAAGATTACAAAGAATTGTATGGACATTTTGCTTTATATCAGGAAGGGAAATGATATCATTAACTAAGGAGGTAATTGCGGTCAATATTGATTGGTCACTTCGGAAGGGGTATTGCTTATTTCTTATAATATCATGATTGAGGAGGTGACTATTTAGTCTCTCCAACGTGGCATATTAAAAAACTTTAGATACAGGAAAGCTAATTGAAAGTGGACTATAATTGGCCCAGTCTTGAGTGCTACTTTTTTTGTTAATACAGTGAAGCCTTGATATTTTCAGTTATTTCAGGAAAACATCCACGGAAAACGACATTTTAATCAAACGCGTAACAGGATTTATAGTAATGGATAAAATATAGACGTTACCAAGAACCGGAAAAGTTTTTTTTTAGACAACCTAATAGCTCTGATTCATTAGAAAGAAGACTGGATTCCCAAATATGTCCGCACAATTCAATGTGCACTTCATTACAAAATTCGGTGTATATAGTATAATAGTACAACTAGTATATAGCTGTGTCACCACATTTGTGTGAACTTCTACAGAAAAATGACCAGACTGAAATGACGCACCAAGTTTCAGTAAGGTACAAACATGGATACATATCCATGATTTTATCAAGATTTTCCGATAAATTTCGATTTATAAATTATTTGTTCCTACCCAACATCTTGAATGTGGTATAGACTCTCGTAAATGTGGTATAGACTCTCGTAATTGGAAGTAATAATGCATTAATGTTTGGAGAAGCCTTTCTATTGTAACATTTTCTTTTGTCGTTTACGTAATTAAAAGAGTTTACGAATTTTTTTGAATTTTCTAAAACGAAACTGAAGTTTTTGTTGTTGATCGTAAGTAGTAATGAGGCACCTTAACGCATCTGGCAACACCGCTTTTTTACGTCACAAGACCGCCCACGTGGGGGATCGGTTTTTCCACCCTTATTTTTTCACGCTTACGTGTAGGACGTGTTTTTTCACCCCTATTTTTGCACATCCACGTGGGAGACCGGATTTTCCACCCTTATTTTTACTCGCTTACGTGTACGACGTATTTTTTCATCCCTATTTTTACACACCCGCGTGTGAGACTGTATTTTCATCCCGTTTTTCATCCCTAATTATTTTTATATACCCTCGTGTGAGACCGTATTTTCAACCTGTTTATCCCTAATTATTTTTTACATACACCCACGTGTGGGATCGTATTTTCAACCTTTCTTTTATCCCTAATTATTTTTTACTCGCTTACGTATAGGACGTGTATTTTCATCCCTTATTTTTAATAAACTTATGACGCCGGTTAAAGTTGTCACCTAAACATATGGCAACACTGCTTTGGATTTTGACGTCACAAGACCGCCTGCGAGGGGACGTACATTTCAACCCTGACAGTATTTTCAACCTTTTGTCTGTATTAAGAGCCCTTTTGGTGGGATCCCTAAAGGATAGGCAAATGCATGCGCACGTAGGATCGTTTTTTTACCTATTTTAAGGGTTAATAAACGGTAGGATATTTTTAGTATTAAAAGAAACTAATCAAGGTAAAGATAACGTATACATTTGATTTTAAAAATACACTATTAAACACTATAATGACAATAAACAGTTAATGGTATTGCATAATCAGTTAATTACCCTGTTATACAATGTGAATGTACGGTTTAGCGACTATTTAAAATGTGTTTATTAATATTTATTAGGATTCCGTTTTTTGTCAAAAAAGAGATTGCATGATTGTTGTTATTAAATTATTAGGTTCCTTTTAATCCCATATCTAGATTGTGGTCCTCTTGTGGTGAAAATTCCTTTGAATATATTTTAAAATGAAATTGATTTAAAAATAAAACGTGTAATTAACTAATTGATTAACCTGCTTACAGCAATAGTAATTATCGAAAATTAAGGAATGTCGCTTTTATTTATTTACCTTTTTTAATACGTATTATTTACATGCAATATATTTTGGTTTTAAATATGAGTCACAATGTGTCGCAATCCTTTTTGCTTTAATTATGGGTCATAATTAAATCTAGTTGTCGCTCAAGGTAATCACTACCAAATTAATCTCATGTACAACAAGAAACTTAATATCAATAATGTATAACAAAGTATTTTTTATAATGCCATTTTTCGCATAGTTTAATGTCCATGTAAGGATCGTATTTTAGCCTTGAGAGATCGGATTTGGTCTGGGTCAGACTAGGGGTTGGTCCAGTATCGGAGATTGTATTCTAAATTGTCTCCTGTGAAAGGTAGCTTTACAAAACACAGACACAACCACAAGCACCAGCACGAGCACAAGCATAAACACAAGCACAGGAACAATTACAAGCCCAAGAATCAGGACATGCACAAACACAAGCACAAGAACCAGTACGAGCGCAAGCACAAACACAAGTACAGGAACAAGCACAAACACAAGAATCAACACAAGCACAATCATACAAGCACAAGCGCAAGCACAGGTACATACAAACACAAACACACAAACACGAAAACGAAAATCGCAAACACGAAAACGAAAACGAAAATTCGCAACCACGAGAAATGAAAACGAAAATTTCGCAAACACGAAAATGATAACGAAAACTCGCAAACACGAAAACGAAAATCACAAACACGAAAAAATCGCAAACACGAAAATCTCAAACACGAAAAATGAAAACGAAAATTCGCAAACACGAAAAACGAATAATCGCAAACACGAAAAACGAAAACGAAAAAATTCGCAAACACGAAAATCGCACACGAAAATGAAAACGAAAATTTCGCAAACACGAAAATGAAAACGAAAATGAAAACGAAAATTTCGCAAACACGAAAAACGAAAACGAAAATTCGCAAACACGAAAAATGGAAAACGAAAATTCGCAAACACGAAAAATCGTAAACACGAAAAACGAAAACGAAAAATTCGCACACAAAAAAACATCACCCACAATTTGCGATATCGTTGAACCGCAAATTGTGGGTGATGTTTTATCTCCGCTTATGCGTATAATAAATATTACTTCAGAAAACTATGCTTATGAGAGAGAGAGAGAGAGAGAGAGAGAGAGAGAGAGAGAGAGAGAGAGAGACATGTGTTACAATGTGTTAAGTAGACCTCAATCTAAACAATATAGAATAAGTTACTCTAAGCGACGGAGCATTGAAAACTTTGATACTCTTCCATTCGGATATAAGGACTAAATAATAAAACAGATAAACAAAGAAAATCATTTTATTTAAATTCCTGTCTTAATTCATTCTGCAGCTCTGCGTGTTTTCGTTTTTCGTGTTTGTGCGTTTGTATGTTTTGCGGTTTTCGTGTTTGCGAATTTTCGTTTTCAACTTTCGTATTTCGAGTTTGTGTTTGCGGATTTTCGTGTTTTCGTATTTGCTTGTTTTTCCGTGTTTGCGTACTTGTATGATTTCGCATTAGCGTGTTTGTGTTTTGTATCTACTTGTTGCGCTTGTGCTTGTACTTGTGGTTGCGCTTGTGTTGATTCTTGTGTTTGTACTTGTTCCAGTGTTTGTTGTGCTCGTGCTAATTCTTGTGCTTGTGTTTGTTTCTATGATTGTGCTTGTGCATGTGATTGTGATTGTTCTTGTACTTATGCTTGCTAGTATTTGTGCTTGTGCTTGTGATTGTGCTTGTGTTTATGTTTTGGGAGTTTGTGTGGTTGTTATTTCTCGTGTTTGAGAATTTTCGTGTTTGTGAATTTGTATGTTTACGATTTCTCGTGTGTGCGAATTTTCGTTTTCGTTTTCGTGTTTGTGATTTTTCGTGTTTGAATTTTCGTTTTCATTTTTCGTGTTTGCGAATTTTCGGTTTTCATTTTTTTGTGTGCGAATTTTTCGTTTTTCGTGTTTACGAATTTTTCGTTTTCGTTTTTCGTGTTTACGATTTTTCGTGTTTGCGAATTTTCGTTTTCGTTTTTCGTGTTTGCGATTTTTCGTTTTTCGTGTTTGCGAATTTTTCGTTTTCATTTTTCGTGTTTGCGAAATTTTCGTTTTTCATTTTCTCGTGTTTGCGATTTTCGTGTTTGCGAATTTTCGTTTTCGTTTTCGTGTTTGCGATTTTTCGTTTTCGTGTTTGAATTTGTATGTACTTGTGCTTGCGCTTGTGCTTGTACTTGTGATTGTGTTGTTGATTCTTGTGTTTGTGCTGGTTCCTGTGTTTGTGCTTGTACTCGTGCTGATTCTTGTGCTTGTGTTTGTTCCTGTGCTTGTGTTTGTGCATGTGTTTGTGGTTGTTCTTGTACTTGTGGTTGTACTTGTATTTGTGCTTGTGATTGTGCTTGTGTTTATGCTTTGCGAGTTTTGTGATTGTTATTTCTCGTGTTTGAGAGTTTTCGTGTTTGTGAATTTGTATGTTTACGATTTCTCGTGTTTGCGAATTCTCGTTTTCGTTTTTCGTGTTTGCGATTTTTCGTTTTTCGTGTTTGCGAATTTTTCGTTTTCATTTTTTGTGTTTCCGATTTTTTCGTGTTTGCGAATTTTCGGTTTTCATTTTTTTTTGTGTGCGAATTTTTCGTTTTCGTTTTTCGTGTTTACGATTTTTCGTGTTTGCGAATTTTCGTTTTCGTTTTTCGTGTTTACGATTTTTCGTGTTTGCGAATTTTCGTGTTTGCGAAATTTTCGTTTTTCATTTTTCGTGTTTACGATTTTTCGTGTTTGCGAATTTTTCGTTTTCGACTTTCGTGTTTGCGATTTTTCGTTTTTCGTGTTTGCGAATTTTTCGTTTTCATTTTTCGTGTTTGCGAATTTTCGTTTTCGTTTTTCGTGTTTGCGAAATTTTCGTTTTTCATTTTCGTTTTCATTTTCGTGTTTGCGAATTTTCGTTTTCATTTTTTTGTGTTTCGATTTTTCGTGTTTGCGAATTTTCGGTTTCATTTTTTTTTGTTGCGAATTTTCGTTTTCGTTTTCGTGTTTACGATTTTCGTGTTTGCGAATTTTCGTTTTCGTTTTCGTGTTTACGATTTTTCGTGTTTGCGAATTTTCGTGTTTGCGAAATTTTCGTTTTCATTTTCGTGTTTACGATTTTCGTGTTTGCGAATTTTCGTTTTCGACTTTCGTGTTTGCGATTTTCGTTTTCGTGTTTGCGAAATTTTCGTTTTTCATTTTTCGTGTTTGCGAATTTTCGTTTTCGTTTTTCGTGTTTGCGAAATTTTCGTTTTTCATTTTTCGTTTTCATTTTTTCGTGTTTGCGAAATTTTCGTTTTTCATTTTTCGTGTGCGATTTTCGTGTTTGCGAATTTTTTCGTTTTCGTTTTTCGTGTTTGCGATTATTCGTTTTTCGTGTTTGCGAATTTTCGTTTTCATTTTTCGTGTTTGAGATTTTCGTGTTTGCGATTTTTTCGTGTTTGTGATTTTTCGTTTTTCGTGTTTGCGAGTTTTTCGTTATCATTTTTCGTGTTTGCGAAATTTTCGTTTTTCATTTCTCGTGGTTGCGAATTTCGTGTTTGCGAATTTTTCGTTTTCGTTTTTCGTGTTTGCGATTTTTCGTTTTTCGTGTTTGTGTTTGTATGTACCTGTGCTTGCGCTTGTGCTTGTACTTGTGATTGTGCTTGTGTTGATTCTTGTGTTTGTGCTTGTTCCTGTACTTGTGTTTGTGCTTGCGCTCGTACTGGTTCTTGTGCTTGTGTTTGTGCATGTCCTGATTCTTGGGCTTGTAATTGTTCCTGTGCTTGTGTTTATGCTTGTGCTCGTGCTCGTGCTTGTGGTTGTGTCTGTGTTTTTGTAAAGCTAACTTTCACAGGAGACAATTTAGAATACAATCTCCGATACTGGACCAACCCCTAGTCTGACCCAGACCAAATCCGATCTCTCAAGGCTAAAATACGATCCTTACATGGACATTAAACTATGCGAAAAATGGCATTATAAAAAATACTTTGTTATACATTATTGATATTAAGTTTCTTGTTGTACATGAGATTAATTTGGTAGTGATTACCTTGAGCGACAACTAGATTTAATTATGACCCATAATTAAAGCAAAAAGGATTGCGACACATTGTGACTCATATTTAAAACCAAAATATATTGCATGTAAATAATACGTATTAAAAAAGGTAAATAAATAAAAGCGACATTCCTTAATTTTCGATAATTACTATTGCTGTAAGCAGGTTAATCAATTAGTTAATTACACGTTTTATTTTTAAATCAATTTCATTTTAAAATATATTCAAAGGAATTTTCACCACAAGAGGACCACAATCTAGATATGGGATTAAAAGGAACCTAATAATTTAATAACAACAATCATGCAATCTTTTTTGACAAAAAACGGAATCCTAATAAATATTAATAAACACATTTTAAATAGTCGCTAAACCGTACATTCACATTGTATAACAGGGTAATTAACTGATTATGCAATACCATTAACTGTTTATTGTCATTATAGTGTTTAATAGTGTATTTTAAAATCAAATGTATACGTTATCTTTACCTTGATTAGTTTCTTTTAATACTAAAAATATCCTACCGTTTATTAACCCTTAAAAATAGGTAAAAAAACGATCCTACGTGCGCATGCATTTGCCTATCCTTTAGGGATCCCACCAAAAGGGCTCTTAATACAGACAAAAGGTTGAAAATACTGTCAGGGTTGAAATGTACGTCCCTCGCAGGCGGTCTTGTGACGTCAAAATCCAAAGCAGTGTTGCCATATGTTTAGGTGACAACTTTAACCGGCGTCATAAGTTTATTAAAAATAAGGGATGAAAATACACGTCCTATACGTAAGCGAGTAAAAATAATTAGGGATAAAAGAAAGGTTGAAAATACGATCCCACACGTGGGTGTATGTAAAAATAATTAGGGATAAACAGGTTGAAAATACGGTCTCACACGAGGGTATATAAAATAATTAGGGATGAAAACGGATGAAAATACAGTCTCACACGCGGTGTGTAAAATAGGGATGAAAAATACGTCGTACACGTAAGCGAGTAAAAATAAGGGTGGAAAATCCGGTCTCCCACGTGGATGTGCAAAAATAGGGGTGAAAAAACACGTCCTACACGTAAGCGTGAAAAAATAAGGGTGGAAAAACCGATCCCCCACGTGGGCGGTCTTGTGACGTAAAAAAGCGGTGTTGCCAGATGCGTTAAGGTGCCTCATTACTACTATCGTAATAAGATTGAAGTTAAAGAGGAAAATGTGATTTATGTTTCGGTATTGATATTTAGGAAACCCTCTTACTACTAGAGTTTGAAAGGAAACATCCGTTGATGTCTTCTTAAATAGGGATAGTTTTGTCTAAATAAACGCTTTCGTATTTTAAAATTGGAGAAATTTAATTTAAATCACGTTCGAACTGCATCATTTTGTAAGGCCCTTTCGGGTTCTTGACAAATTACAATTCCACTATGTGGATTTAGTTAATAAGCTTCGATTAGCAGAGGGTTTTGCTTTTAGACTCTTATATAACTCTTAAATAATTAGGTACAAGCAGGCTTTATATATATATATATATATATATATATATATATATATATATATATATATATATATACAGTGTGTCCGAGATTCAGCATGCATGTATTGCTATATTCGTTAATATTGAAGATAGAATGTCGGTTAAATGGGGAAAGTTTTAGAGAATTTTATGGCTATCATAATGGTAAAGTCAGATTTGAAGTAACTTTTTTGTTTTGAAATAATTGAAGAAAACAAAATTGTGCATTTTCTACTACCCCCTGTAGCTCTTTTATTTGAAGTCTGACAACATTTTGATTTGTACATTATTATGACACTTTTAAAAGACAATTTTAAAAAAGTACTAAAATTTATCTACAGTCATTTGTTTTTGAAATACATACACTAACTATTGTTTTTCATATGGACGCCATCTTGGATTTTTACATTATCGAATAGTATTTTTTATCACCTTTTCAGCGATGTACACATAATACGAGAATTTACTTCCAACTATCAAAAATTTAAAAAATATAAAATTGAAATAGTAGGCCTTGAGAAGGCATGGATTAATAAATGAAAAATTTATACAATTAGATTCCTAATTATTGTAATTTCTAATAACTATAATAAAAACAAAACCGATAATAGTAACTATCATAAAGCACGCTCGATATGTCCCCCTCTACACTCCACACATTTTCTACAACGATTTAACACTGAATGTGTAACCCTAACTAACGTATTTCTATTTACAGAATTTAGTACATGTCTTACTCTATTTTCTAAAATGTCAAGATTTTCTGGAGTGTCGAAATAGTACACCTCGTTTTTTGTATGACCCCATAAATAAAAATCTAGTGGGTTCAAGTCAGGGGACCTGGCAGGCCATAAAATGTCCCCATTATTGGAAATGAATTTATTATTAAATACTCTTTGCAAATATTGTTTAACGTCTGCTGAATTGTATGCTGGACAGCTGTCTTGCATAAACCAAATATTTTCTAAATTTGGATTGATGTTTCTCAGAGAGGGTATGATTTGTTCTTGCAACATTTCTAAGTATCGGACTCCGTTTAAATTATAATTGAAAATAAATGATCCAATCAAGTTATTTCCTAAAATGTTACATTTAAAATAAACTTTTTAAGAACATTTTATTTATACCTATAATTCCGCACCATACATTGAAACCAAATCTGGTTTGAAATCTCCTTTCACAAACTTTATGGGGATTTTCCACATTCCAGAAGTGCGTATTGTGCCTATTAAAAATTTCGCAATTTGTAAATCTGGTTTCATCCGTCCATAAAACGTTGGACGAGCATTGAGGATCTTCCCCAGATTTTTGAATGTACCACCGTGAAAATGCGATTCGTCTCTCAAAATCACCTTCTCGTAACGCTTGTGTAATAATTGGTTTGAATGGATGAAATTTATTTTTTTTTAAAATGTCATGGACGGAGGATTTCGGAATGTGTAATACATCGACCATTTTTCTAACCGAAGATGCTTCGTCAAAATTTAGAACAGCATTATTATTACCTTCATTATCTTTAACATACTTGTTAGGTCTTTCCTTGTCAAAACTGCCATATGATAATAAATTCATCACTAAAGTCCTGAAATGTCTTTTATTCGGTTGAACCCGATCGGGAAACATTTCTTCATAATTTCTTATTGCATTATCTGCATTTCTATTTGCTTTGAAATAGATTTCAAGCATATCTAGCTTCTCTTCATGGGAATATCTTAACGCCATACTTCAAAAAATCTTTCACCAAGATACAAAACAGGAATAAATATTAACAATAATAACAACAGGAACAAACAATAAAAACAACACAAACGAATAACAGTATAACAACAATAATAAACACTAACAATGGCAACAAGAACAATTATTTTTCCAAGTACTTAACACAGATTGCGAATAATTTACGCGAAAAAATAAATTATGTCATCTTCTTGTCAGTCATTGCAATTATTATCCATGGCCTCATATTTTATTTTGTTTAAATGTTTGGTTGCTGAAAGTAAATTTTCATATCATGTAATACATTGTTGAACAGGTGTTAAAATCCACTATTGGATAATGTAAAAATCCAAATAGCGTCCAAAAACAAAAGTTAGAAATGTATTAAATTTTTTAGGTAAAAACAGTTACATTAGCAAGGGTTTAAATTTTTGATAGTTGGAAGTAAATTCTCGTATCATGTGATACATCGCTGAAAAGGTGATAAAAAATACTATTCGATAATGTAAAAATCCAAGATGGCGTCCATATGAAAAACAATAGTTAGTGTATGTATTTCAAAAACAAATGACTGTAGATAAATTTTAGTACTTTTTTTAAAATTGTCTTTTAAAAGTGTCATAATAATGTACAAATCAAAATGTTGTCAGATTTCAAATAAAAGAGCTACAGGGGGTAGTAGAAAATGCACAATTTTTGTTTTCTTCAATTATTTCAAAAACAAAAAAAGTTACTTCAAATCTGATTTTACCATGATGATAGCCATAAAATTCTCTAAAACTTTCCCCATTCAACCGACATTCTATCTTCAATATTAACGAATATAGCAATACATGCATGCTGAATCTCGGACACTGTATATATATATATATATATATATATATATATATATATATATATATATATATATTGAAACACAATAATATCCGTTTTTGTTTTGTTTTGTTATGAACGAATAAGTTCAAAGCTAAATATGTAATTAAAAATTATTATTAATTTTATTAAATACATAAATAAAAATTTTACTCGAGTGGGATTTGAACCTATGACCTGTACTTTGCTAGAGTACCGCGCTAACCAACTGTGTTATCGAGATTCAAGCCTCAATGGATGTAAACCTTGTCCCTATGTATGCATAACTGATGTAAATTCTAAACGTAATGCGATTACAATCAAATTACTTATATTAATGGAATGTTAGCCTGCAATATCGGAAGGATTCACACATACCAAAGCAGACTAATGTTAAATTATTATAAGTTATATTTAGAATTTAGATCGGTTCTACATATATAATGGCAAATTTAGTTTAATTTAATTAATGCCCGTATTAAATCATTTCGCAGCAACCTGCTGTATTTATTCACTTTCGTGAAAGTAAATTGAACGTTTTCGTTATGTCTGGGTTTGTTTATTTTCGGTAATAATTATACAAGGAGATTCTGGGGATATTTGCATATACAGGGAATTTGATTATGAGTTCGCTCGCGGCCAAGGTAATCTCGAGCCGATCTTCGTGAACTCTTGGTATCCTAATTATTCAGAGTTAATACGGAAACTCTAAATAAGTAGGACTTCGTGGGTAATACAGCGGGTTTAGGTTTGGAATTCTCTAATGGCCAGGTTAGGTAACCTCAGCTTAACCAGCTAATTATGAGTGGTTCTATTTATTTAAAGTTAATTTTAAATAAGTAGAATGTTAAGATCGAAATAATAATAAGACGTTCCAAAGATGCTAGGGTTAGTGTTGATCCTCCAGATGAGCTTCTAGCATCGTTACATGAAAGGAGATCGATAACAGGTAACCTCCTGCCGAAAAATCAGCTGAAAGACAACTTGGTATACGAGCTAGTCCCTCTTTAACGTCAAATTATTTATTTAGGGATTGTTTATGTCACAGGTAGTCTTTAAATATTTTTATAATACAGGTCAGATTTCGTAATAGTAAGATACGTCAGAACAATAAGGTAAATTGCAAGAAATTGCTTTAAGAGCTGGTCAGGTTTGATATTCTCGAACAGAGAAATTTTCTAAGTACAGTAATAGTAATAAATTACTATAAAAGCGGGCTGCAGAAAAATTCTGCTGCAGATTCTACAGAGAAGTGTTTTGCAAAACAGAGTGAGTGTTCATATTAAAACTTTCGCTTTTACACTTCGCGATGAAGTGGGGTTTGGCAAATTCATGTGCGATGGATTTGCACATATTAATGAGGGAGCTGGTGCGCACGCAAAAGTGCTGTTTGTTATGATAACGGAACTGAAATAAATTGAATAAATTATTATTTACAGCATTATCTCAATAATATTTAAAATAATAATACTTTATTAGGTGGCGAAGTTTACCGCGAAACGACGTTGAATCGGGTCCGTGTTGAAGGAACTGTCGTTATAGGGTGTTCATCCCCTCACAAAATTCCAATAAGGGATCATATAATTGTTCAACCTTCACGAGACCAATTTATCGTTGCGTGCAGTTAGTCCTTAGGGATATATCGGGATCCAGAACGGCGGTGAGTGAAAAATAAAACGTTCGTTTCACGGTTACAAACATTAAGTTCACAGTGCGCTATTAAACAAATAAGCTGCTGTAATTAAATAAAGCTTTTTCGTAATTTAAAATATACAGAATTATTCAGAACTTGTACATTATTAGTGTAAAGATAATAAGTAACGTGCTGTAAGTAATACCGCTTGTGGTGTATAGTTAACGAGTAAATATTAGCGTATACACGATCAATTGAGATTCGATCCACAACGCAAGTAGTAAGAGGAAGCCGTCCCCAGATGAATGGTACGTGGAATTTCAAGAGTCGCTCCGGCATCGAGCGTATCGGGTAGTTTACCCTCTACGTCTATTCCAGATTTTGTGTAACAAAAGGGCTTCTACGTTTAAGGTAACAATTTTGTGTTTTTATTGTGGTGATTGACAAATTTTAAGTAAATGCTTGGGTGTTTCATTAGTTATTTAGGTGTAAATTAGTGTATGAACGCACTGTTATTTTTCTCTTTTATTTTGATTACTTTATCGTTTAAATTTTAAGACCAGTGCATTATCTGAAAGTTATTGGGGTGTTCCATATTTGTCATTTTGGTACATCGTAATTACAATAAGTTTAAGAAAAGGGCGTTATTGAAACTCTAGCTAGGGGTTAGAGCCAATTTAGATAAGCTATCTGATGCTACTCACATAGTAAACAATAATGTATCCGATTTTTCTTGTCGTATTATTTACTTTATTTACATAATACTTATTCAGGTTATTAGACTTATATTTTTTTTTTTTGACGACACGCATTATTAATGTTTATTCTTTTAATTTTCTCTTCGAATTAACGTCGTTAAGACATTATATTGAGTTTAATTTGAGTGTAAACAACTACGGCCGAAAGCTGTTCAAGTGATTATTTAATTATAATATACATTTAGAGGCCGATAAATCTTTACACTATTTTTCTTTATGAATTACTTTCAATCTGAGGAATTCGATTTCAAATCATTGTGTACAGAATCAAAACATTCCTTTATTACAATTTTCTTTGCTTGATGAAATTAATTGAGTTTTTAGATTAACGTAACTTGACTAGGGATTAGTGTTTGATTATCAAAGAAGTGACCGATTTTTAAGGCACGCTATCATTTTAGTTAAGCGTGAAAATATTTGTTTGGAAGCCTTTCAAGGTTGGCAAAAGATCCACTGGTCCCAGAGCTGTCTGCGCAGAATACGTATAGGTAAGCAAGTATTTGAGAATTTTGAGCGAGCTGTGAACTATATTGTAATTAGGTATTTCATCCCCTATTGTAACATTTCAAATACTGTGACGTCCGTTTCTGGTTTTATGACGATTTCAACCCCTATTGTGACTTATGCCTGGTATGCTATCCTATTGGGCGCAAAATTAATTATTTATTCACTCACTTATTATCGTAAACTGTTCTGGTCGCGGGCATGCATAATATAAATTAAAATAGGAACAGTTTTCAACCGATTATCATTTGATGATGGTGATCAGAGTAGGTGCCCTGGTGGTTGAATACATAGAATACCAAATTTTCTAGGTTGGGAATAGGATATCATTAGTTTCAAGCATCAGCTTGTAGTGCCATATTACATATTTATTTATTTATTTCGTTTCTAATTGTGCTCAATTCCAGTGAAGAATTGAGCAAATTATAATATTTGTTTTGCTATAGACCGTATTCAAATTCACAAAATTAATTTCGTTGAGCATTTGACACGTGCAGGCGTTCTTAGAACTAGCTACAGATATCACGTAGTCATTTCTAGTGAATTTCTGTAGTGTTGGAGTAACAGATGGTGTCGATATTGGCACCGTGCGCAGCGTTGAAACGAATGGCATTTGACGTTGAAGCTATGTTACATGTAAGTAAAACATAGACGCTCCTATTCCACGAAGGCGAGTCTGGCTGGTGGTGTTAATCCTTTGAATGGGCTGCAGTCGCTTAAGTTACTTATAGTAGGAACATACTTTTTGACGGATGCTCTGCCACTTGGGATTCCTTTGCGTGGGAGCATACTTTGTTTTCCTGGCTTGAGACATGGATTCTAACAACTGAAATCTTGTCTTGAGGAGATTCATTATTTCTTCAAGGGATGGTGATTAATTCGGCGCTTTTAGAAACTGTCCAAAAAGTTTATTAGATTCTGACTCTCAATTTCCGTGTCACTATCCGGACGATCATCGGATCCCAGAATGCAATTTATGTTCCCAGGCTTGTGATCGCTTCCAGACACTCGTGAATCGTGCCATGTAGTCGCTTTATTGATTGTACAGACTCCTGCTCGATCGCGGGAAAGTCTAAAATGTTATGTATAGGTTTCGTTACCATTAACCTTCTGCTGTTATATATGTTCTTGGGAATACCTCATGCTGTTGCACAATTTCACTCTGCTATATGAAATACTGGATTAGTTCAGCTGCTTCTCCTATGACATGGCTTTTTAGATATTGCATCTTCTCCACATCTGTTACAAACCTGTTAGCGTGTATTACCTTTTCGAAGATGTTTTGGAAGGTCATCCAGTTTTCATAGCCGCCACTAAATATAGATAGTTTCACTTTTGCTAGTGCAACGTTGCATGGCTTATTTACTTGTATGACCATGTCTATTTTATTTCCTAGCTTGACGTACATTTCCTCACGCCGTTGTTCTACTCGCGTGCTGTAAAATAGGTATCATGAGATATTGTTCCATGTACCTTAATGTGTTTGCGCAGCTTCTCAATCACACTCCATCTTCGTTAAATTTTTTCTTACTACATCGTTATAGCAGATAATTTCATTGCTGAAACTGAATTTATTGTAATTTCAATCGTTGTGATCGCTCCTTGTTGGTCCCTTCATCTCTTTGCTTAATGTTTAATATTATTTTATACCTTACTTCTGCTCAAAATATTTTGACGTGTGGTAGTCACGATCTTCTCTTTGCAGTTTAAATAGCTCCTAGTTTGTGCCCAATGTGTTTATCCACCATGCCTCCAACACATGGATTTTCCTATAAAGTTTAATATTTCTTACCCACTGCCTTTCATTTCTGCCTGTATGTGATTGTTGTAGACGGTGGGTCCTTTTCTGACAGGCGTTAAGTTTGGTTTGAGCCTTACTTTTCGCTTTACTACTGGGGCGACTCCTGTTTAGCTTCTTGATTTCCCTCGATCGGGGTTTATTCTTCCTGTGTTGTGATGATATTTTCCTCTCACAGTTTGTGTCGTGTGCAGGTGGAAATCTTCACACAATTTCCATATATTTAAAAAACGAACTGTAAATCTCTTACCCGCTGTTTTTTAGGATGTTTGCTTTTTCTGTAAATGGGGCAAATCCTTACAGTTTCACTGGGGTAGACTTTTATGCTTCGCAGTGCACCTTTTCTGTAGTACTTGGGGATTGCAGCTATTTTCTTCTTCTTTCCAGTGGTGGCGATCGTGTTTTAACTACGAGGGATGTACAGTATTTGTTGTCCCTAGCCTAGATGGCTTTGAAGTATGTTGCCCCTAGTAACCGCACTTGTTTGTTATTTTGTTGACATACAAACTGCCAAATTTGGTTAGTCGAGCTTTAATAGTGTCAAAGTTGTACAAGTTGAAAGTACTGGTTGCACGAAGATTTTGGAAAACGGGAAAAGGTGAGCTTCATGCTATCGTTAAGTACCTACAAAAGAAAGGTTTAACACCTAATAAATTCATACAGGCATGGTTGGCGTTCTAGGAGATTCTGTTCCTTCCTATCAAGTAGTAAAAAAATGGTCTCGAGCGTTCAAATGTGGCAGAACAACCTGCGAACGTGCAAAAGGTGCTGGTCGGATGAATTCTGCGTGTACTGAAGAAAACATTGATCTTTTGAATGGCAACAAGACGTGTAGCGGAGATAACAGACCTTTCAAATGGTACGATTGGAACCATAATAAAAGACTATTTAGGGCTTCATAGTGTGTCAGAAAGATGGGTGCCCCGAATGTTGACATCCGAACAAACTCGTTTGAGAGTCACTTCTTCAATAGCCAATGTAGCCTTGTTTAACCGTAATCCTAAATGTTTTCCCGATCACTATGTTACGGTTGATGAAACTTGGGTTCAGCACTTCGATCCCGAGTGCAAACAACCATGTATGGAGTGGCGTGATCTTCCCTCCACGCAAATTTCGTGTACAAGCTTCAGCGGGCAAGATAATGGCTACAGTTTTTTGGGAATTTTATTGGTAGATTTTTTGGAACGTGTCCATACAATCACTGGTCAATATTATGTAGCATTAGTTACAAAACTTCGTTATTACATTAAAGAGAAGAGGAAAACTGTCACGCGCAATTCCCTTTCATCAATACAACACCCCAGTTCATAAGAGCCTTATTTCTATGAATTCAATTCTTGACGTTAGGTTTGAAGTTATGCAGCATCCACCCTATTCCCCTCACTTAGCTCCCAGTGATTTCTCCTTATTTCCAAGGATAAAAGAGAGTCTTCGAGGAACAAACTTTGAGAGCGATGACGCAGTTATGGCAGCAGTGCAGGGCTTCTTCTGTCATCAAGACTCCGAGTTTTTCAAGAAAGGTGTTGCTATGTTTGAACATAGGTGGAATAAGTGTATTCACGTTCAAGCGGATTATATTGAAGAATAATGTTGTATTCTATGCTATGGACATTAAATACTGTACATCACTCGCACTTGTTGCCGGCGGTGGTGGCTCGATAGAATACGTCTCCTTTCACTGATTGCCGATGTTGGTGGCTCGAAGGAGCATGTTTAATCTCGGTTATTTGAGACTAAATGTGTTGGGGATGCAAGGGGTACACCGTCACTTGTACCGATTGTAGAGTGGTCCTTACGCCCTGTGAGTAATTGAACTAGTGGTACATAACTCAATACTATTTATTAAATCTAATATAACTATTTATAGCAATTATCCTACTGTCCTTTTTACAAAAAATAAATAATTGAAATTTAATGTGGCGCATATATTCCATTCTTGCGCTAGTTGGGTTCTTGATATTATTGAACTACTGCTGACTAATGTTAGTGTTACAATTTCTTTATGCTAAACTATAATTATGAAAGTTAATTATTAATAATGATGGGAAAATGATGCAAGTCCTGTGATCAATGTGAGATCGAACATACTGCCGGGCCGTAGAGTTTATTTAAAATTCTTTATCCAAAATGTAGTTTCCGTTTTACAAACACATGTTATTAAAACGTAAAACAAAAGTCATATAATCATGTATTTTATATAAAAATGGATATAACTGTAATTTGGTAGAAAATAAAACTGGATAGTCGTTTGATTCTCTTGGGTTGGCACTATTTTTGACTATACTGTTAAAAATTTACCCTGAAGGAAACGAGATGTACTAAAAATTTTTCTGTATTTTTCCACAAATTGACATTGTAATGTACATTTTAGTTAGACTGGTTTTGTTTCAATGACTTGCTTAATATAATCCTAATAATAGTTTCGTTTAATACAGATACAAGTTTTCTTAAAAAACAAAGTGATGTTTCGCTTCATTAGAAGGTAGTATCTCCAAACTTTTACACTCCTTACGTTACTGCTTATATACTTAAAAATTCCGTAAATACTCTCGGCTTCGTAACTAAGATTTTAATTTATATAATAGGAATCAAGCATTTATTACTCACTATCAATGCACTAAACCTACGAACTGTTATTGAATGCGGAATTATATCTGCAGCTGTTGAATGGGTTTTTAAGTAACTATAATTTAATATTTACATCCGTCCCTGCAGGGCTTGTTCGTGTGATGTAACAGCTGTGCGCAAATCTAAATCTTGCTTGTGATGTGGTTTACCTGCAATTTAAAAAGTTAAAATTCCGTATAGGTTTACGAACTATACATTTTTGAATGACTGAGTGTGCCTGGATATAAATTCAATAACTTAATTCCTTTAAATGTTATTATTATTATTATTATTATTATTATTCATTATTATTCATCATTATTGCGCTTGATTTCGTTCAATGCACACGTATTTCTAACGCTCTTAAGTTATTCGGTATTAAACAATAATTACTTATTGAAATTTTTATTGTAAAGTGAATTTTATTATTAGTGAAAGTGCCTATTACAATGAAATGTTATTATTGTAAAGAAAATTTATATGTAGAAGAAGTAAAATGCTTCACATGTAACGAAAATTACCATTATAGCTGTTCTGTTTCTGATAAAACCTATCGTTCTATGTCAAAGGCCACTAAACAACAATGGAAATGCCAATCTTGTCGAAATAATAAAACGGTGACGAAAACGGAATTAGCAGATCAATGTAAGGACACGTATGAATGTACAGATGAATCTCGCATAGAAGTTACTCCCGCATTTAAAGAAATATTTGATAAGCTAAATTATTCGATTCAGATACTTACACAAAAACTTGAAGATCAAAATAGTAGCCTTAGCTTGAGGAACAGAGTAACACCTTAAAAGAAATATCTGAAGAAAATCGTAAACTAATGGATGAAATAAAGTCGTTAAAGCAAATTATTGAAGGAAAAGATAACCTAATTGAATCGCTGTCAACTCGCGTTTATAGCCTTGAACAGCATAGAAGGAGAAAATTAATTGAAATACACGGGGTAGATAAGTCTAAAGAAGTATCACCTGAAAATAAGTTGAAAAAAATTGCGGAAAATATTGGATGTCAAGAAATTGAATTTAAATTCGTAAACCAGGTGTCTACTAAAAATTCTGAATTTCTTCTTATTAAATTAAAAACCGAAGAAGACAAGCTGAAGGTGTTAAGTAAAGGTCGCGAATGGTGGCGCGCACTCACCGATAAGGATAAGAAGGATAACCCACGCTTATTTTTTAATGAAAGTTTGTCCCATCAAAACAGGCTACTTTTCAATGAGGCTCGCAAAAAGGCTTACGCATGTCAATATAAATTTGTATGGATAAAAAACGGACGAATTCTAGTGAAGAAGGACGAAAAGGATAGAGCCTTACGGATCCAGTCCCAAAGTGATATAGTAAAGTAAATTTCTAAATACTGATATATTTATCTTTAATGCAGAAAGTGACTTTTGATTATTTTATTCTCCTTATTTCAATGACTAAAAAGAGAATTAGTTTCTAAATTTGTGAGAGTTTATAAACTTAAAATTGCATATTAACAAATACACAATTTTATTTTATTTTTAGTTGTATTAAGAGTTTATGATTTCTTTTGATTATTTAAAATTAAGACACAGTTTTATACTGATTACGCAAATGCACAAATATTGTTATGATTAGATAGGCTAATATCATTACTTTGATTCATATAAGACTAAATTACACAATTTAATTCTTATAACATACTCATTTTTCGTATTTACAATGGAAATAAACACTGATTGGAATGAATTTATCGATTTCCAAAATTGTGCTAACATAGAAGAATGGTCACTATTCGCTAACAAATGTATATCATCATACACATCATTACAAATATTTCATTTAAATGTTAGATCGCTCAAAAAACACTTTGATGAGCTAATGATGATGCTTAATTTAAATAACTTTGACATAATACTTTTGTCAGAAATAAATATTTCCCTCAATTATGAAGAAGCATTTCAAATAGATAATTATGAATGTAAAATGAAGCATCGTGACAAAAAAACTGGAGGTGGACTAGCAATGTATGTCAAAAAGGTGTCATATGCAAAATATTCAAGTTAATCCCACAGAATTTGAATGCATTAGTAGTACTATACAACTAGAAAATTTCCGCACTTCATTAGACATTATTTTTATATATAAGCCTCCTGACAAAAGTGTAACCAAATTCATCGCAGAGCTGGATAGCATGTTACATACAAAAGTCACTTCGATGACGTTATTTTAATAGGAGACGTAAACATAAATTTATTAGCAACCAGTAACCCAAATGTTAGTGAATATGAAAATATACTATATGGAAAAGGGTTCATCAATGCTATCCATGATATTACCAGAGAAGAAATCAGAAATGACCAAGTAAAACGTCCCAAATTGATCATATATTCATAAGAACTAAATTAAAATTAATTAAATCAGCAGTAATATCTCACAAAATTTCGGATCATTATTCAATTTGTATAAAATTAGAGGGTGATATTTTCAATAAAGCTAGCTGTACCACTAGCGTTGCTAAACGTAAATACAATGAAAGAAATTTAAAAACAACTTTCTCAAATACGGATTGGAATCAAATAGAAAATGACAACGTCAATAAATTTACCGGCAATTTAATTGAGACCCTTAATCGAATATACAACAGTAACAAAATTAGTTTCACTTATCAACAAAAAAGGTGCGTGGGTAAGGGTTGGATGAATGAGAAATTGTACACAAAATTAAAAGAAAGAGATAAACTCTTTAGAAAATGGAAATCTTGCCCAAAAAATGTGAACGTGCGCAACGCCTACAAGCAATACCGAAATCGTCTGAATAACGAGATCAGAAACGCTAAAAATAAATACTTAAGCAACAGACTCTTAGATAAAGTTGACAATTCTAAGAAAATGTGGAATGAAATTAATCACATCTTAACTAAAAGAAGACCAGAAATGTGGATGAAAAATCTTAAGTTCAATGTCGCTGAAATACACGAAGCACGAAATTATTACCAAGTTCGCCGAAACGTTTGACAAACAAGTAGAAGAACTGTTAGAAAAATGCCAACACAATTCTAATCCAGACGTGGGTACTCCAAGCACAAATTGCGATTGTTATATTCCGTTATCTTGTGAGAAATCAATAGAACAAATTATAATGAATCTAAATGTACATAAATCTCCAGGAATTGATAATATTAGGGTGATAGACATTAAAAATAACATAAAAATATTCAAAAAATTGTTATCAAAACTTATCAACCGCTCAATAATAGAAGGTGTTTTTCCAAACCAACTAAAAACGTCTATCATCAGACCCATCTTTAAAAAAGGAAATCCTTCCAATTCTGCCATTTACCGACCTATAAGTCTTTTACCTGTTATCGAAAAAGTACTTGAAATATTTATTGTAAAACACTTAAACAATTATTTAAGAGATAATAAAATAATTAACAACAGACAATATGGATTTCAACAAAACAAAAGTACAGAACAATTACTTTTACGAGTGACGAATTACATCAACAATCAACTAAACCAAACTAGATACACAGTAGCAGTTTTTATAGATTTGTCAAAAGCCTTTGACACTGTCAATCATCAAATACTTATACAATGCATGAAAAAAGTAGGAATTAAATACAAACAATTAAACTGGTTCATAAGCTACCTTGAAAATCGTGAATACGTGTTAAAACTCGACGATGTGATTAGTGAAGCGAGAAGTATTAAAAAAGGGGTACCACAAGGCAGCCATTTGGGTCCAATCTTATTTTTAATTTATATAAACGATATATTCGATTGCGTAAAGGATGCAGAAATGTTTATGTATGCTGATGACGCCATAGTATTGTATTCTCATCGTAATATTAAAAAATGTGAAGAGGTCACACAAAACGAGGTAAACAACATCTGTAGATGGCATCAATGCGGAAAAAACCAATATAATTACTTTTCACACTTCACATATGCTAGCCGTAGACAAAATTAAAGTGTATATGCATACTTGTGATTGTCTTTTTTCTAGTAAAGAGTGTCACTGTAAGTTACTAAATAACGTTAACGAAACCACTTACCTGGGGCTAATCATTGACGGTAGGCTAAAATATGACAAACATACAAAATTTACACACAAAAATAAAACGTATGTCAGGAAGTTTTTGCTTATTAAGTAGATTTACTAACATTAAAATAATGAAAATTGTCTACAAAGCTATGATAGAATCTGTCATACGATATGCTGTGCGGGTGTGGGGATGTGCAGAACCATCTCATCTCAAGAAACTTGATGCACTGCAAATAAGCTTCTTAAAAATGATGCAAGACAACAAACACTTAGACAAACTTCTACTATTAAAGAACATGAACACGTTTACAGCCAGCGGATTTTATAAATATCATCTGCTATTACAGTATCATGGACACAACGAACATAAGATACCGTTAAGCCACAACTATGAGACCCGAAAGACAACGTACGCAGTACCGTTTTATTTCAATAAATATGGTAAAAGGACACTGGAATGCGCAATACCACTACTATACAACCACCTACCTATTAACATCTTAAATCTAAAACGAATTGGTACTTTTAAAAAAGAAATAAGACAATGGATACTAGATCATACTTAATGTAATAACCACCATTGCTTTGCTTTGTTTTTTAATACAATAGGTTTTAGTTTCATTTCTACTTTTTTGTTATTTTACTTTAATTTGGTAAGGATATAAAATTATGTTTAGTTTCAGAAAGCCTATTTACTTTGTTTGTTAATTTTAACTGATTAATTACTATTCTGTAACATAGTATAGAAACAAGTGATTTTATGTAAATCAATAATTATTGTATTTAATTTTACATATCTTTTATAAACTAATTTACTCTGATATTGAACGACATATGCCATGTGTTTTAATGTGTTGTAATTCAACAATTGTTTTTGATATAACAGGATACAACCGATAAGTTTTATTTAAACTTGGTTGAACCTATAACATGTATTACTTAAATGACAATAAACATTTCCAACATTATTATTATTATTATTATTATTATTATTATTATTATTATTATTATTATTATTATATTATTATTATTATTATTATTATTATTATTATTATTATTATTATTTATTTTCCATTGTTTTTTTCTTATTATTAGAAACGTATTGACCGCAACAAACTGTTAATATATAATGTGACTTATTATTTTAGAACTACCATTCAGTAGATAATCTGCACACGAATAATTTTGTACGCTAACTTATTTATACCTCTAAATTCAATTTTTGTGCATACTGCTTGTTGTGAAATGTTTACGCTATACGTCGTAATAATTAATTATCCTACTCAATGGTGTATGTATTATATGCAAAGGTAAAAACTTCGGTAACAAAATATGTAATATGTACTGTCTAATATGCATATTTTTTCTAAATTCATTCAAAAAACGAAGACTATCTGCATTTCTAGTGGAAAAAGTTACCGTTCAGCGCACTAGTGCAAAAAAAATTATTGGACGTTTAGCATACGTACTAATGTGATTTAAAAAGTACAACTGCAAATGTAGAAATGGAACCGTCAGTAAAATAGGGATTAATAAGAAAGAACAAAAGCTGTATGCCAAAGATTTTAGATTAATAAGGTTTT
The DNA here is from genome assembly GCA_036346205.1 of Vesta saturnalis. NCBI lineage: Eukaryota > Metazoa > Arthropoda > Insecta > Coleoptera > Lampyridae > Vesta > Vesta saturnalis. The sequence continues at coordinate 2,531,859 of JARFJB010001893.1, read as the reverse complement.
GATTACATTTTTGAAGCGATATTGTTAATTAGGTACAACATAACTAAGTAATAGTATAATTAATAAACCAGTAATAAATTTCAAGCAATAATATTTTTCATTTGTTTCATTTGTTACAATCTAATGTACGCAGATTGTTTCATGCGCACTTTATTGCTAAATTTTAGTTTTTTTTACCGGAAATCGGATATGAATATCAAACATGTTTCTTAGCTACTAATTAAAAGTTATTCTCGTTTGTCAGTTTAAGTAAATGAAAAAAAGTACAAGTGTAAAAATAGTTTTATAGCTTAAAATGACAAATATTATTGAAAATATGAATGAGAATAACGATGAAAATTTTTTTGACAACCCACCCGAAATCAGAGTACCGGCAAATAAAGTATCGTCAAATTACATATCCAGCAAATAACGTTAACAATTATCAAAAGTCATTATTAAATATTAAATGTTAAGTTATTATAAAATATTTTGATTTATCGACACTCATAGCCAGTTAGTAAAACCGTTTTTTGAATGAATGTAGAAATAATATTGTATACGACGTATTGTTCAACTTGACCCAAAAGGTCTCGTTGGACAAACGCACGTCTCGTGCAATAAACACTCACTTGTTACATAAATAACTATTACCTCATGAAAAACTATGAATGCACTCCTTAAGACTTGGTACTTAAGTAATGTAAAGTAACCCATTTTATGGTAAGCAGTTCCAAAATATTCCTTTTCGCTTAGAACATCCTGTATATGAACGTCTCTTCATCATTTATTTCTTTCTTTTCAAACTTTACGATAAAATGGATTTATTGTCAATTAATCTTATGTTACAGGAAATAATATTTGCTATCCTTGGTCTAAATTAAATTTTATGGTAATTATTATGTTAATAAATAATTCGATTAAATTGAACATTTGATCATCAGTTTTATCCCCCACCATAGTTTAATTTAAAGTCGAATATCGGTTTTATCAGCAATGACCTTAATTTTCACAACCTTGCTGTTAAACTGTCCTAGTTTTAAATATGTAAATGATTATTTTGTCAAATATTAATTTATCTGTAAATATGAAGAACGTGTTCCTAGTTTCACTGGTATTACTAATAAATGTAAGTTCTAAAAGTAAACAAACCCAACCATTTATATTACTAAAGAATAGTTCGTAATCAGCTTGTTCTACAATTAATATGATGAGCTATCTAATACGTTTACGTATTAAAATAGAATGCTTTTAAGTGGTACAAAACATTAAATATTAAAACAAATTGTTCATAAAATATTGTATTCTGTTACTTTTGTAGGATGGCTCCTGTAGAACGGCATTTCAAAAAATGACACTAGACCCAAGAATAGAATATTGTATTAAGGAAAAAGATAATATAGAAAATCTTTCAATAAAATACGCTCCTTTACAAATTGTGACTGGATTGACACAATACCGTGCAAGTGTCATTGGTAATTACGAATTAATGACATCTACAAATCCTTATTTCAACGAATTTCTAAAATGTGCCTGGATTGAGTATGATTATCTAAAAAAGTCTGGTGATGTTCTATTTAATAATATAGAAAAATCACTAAGTGATGCATTAGTAAAAGAAGTAGGAGAGACAGGTCCAGGGATAAATTTAAGCAAAGTACAAGCAAAAAAAATTGTTAACCATTGTAGAAACATTGACGCAATTACAATCGGAATTAAGGTTGTTGAAATTCAAAATTGTATACACCAGCAAATCCAGTATCTTAACGACTTATAAATACATAACATACGTACATAATAAAATTTAGAATTAATTATTTATTAAGTTGAACTTGTGTTAGCATGTATTTTTATTACTTTATAGATTATATTTTTTTTTCGAATTGTAGGTAAATTAACTTGATGTAAAATATATTCTGGTTTCTTTATTTCTTGAAACATAATTTAAAACTAATAAACTGTGTTTTAATAAAGCAACATTGTTTGAATAGTTTACACCGAAAGCAATGTGTCATTTTTAAGTCTAATCGAAAAATAAACGCAAAAATTTACGTTATACGTACCTTTAAGAATAAATTATTGTAAATAATGACAAACAAAATACACAGCCGTACCACATGAAAATTAAAAAACACCGAACGCATTTCAATAGCTAAGATATCAACATCGACACAGTCTACCGCTTATGATGATAGTTTAGCTATTGACACGCGTTCGGTTGTTTTTTAATTTTTGTTTGGTACGTGGATGTTTCTTGTTTGTTACAGGTCTTGCCAAAGTTCCAGTATTCTAGATTTTTCTGTTGTAATTAATTATTAATTAAAAAAGGAAGATCTTGAATATAATCAGTTATAAGACAAGGAAATAAGTCTAGCTCTTGAACTGTGTCATTAAATTTATTGAAAATTAAATTATTACGAAAAAGGCATATAGCCATTTAATTTTTCCACTTATTCAAATATACTTTCCTACTCCATAAATTCAGGCGAAAACATGACAATTAATAAGATCGCTTCTTCTCTAATTTATCATGGCGGATGTTATTTCTAAAATCTATTACGTTTAGAGTTTATTTGAATATAAGGCACAAGGAAAATATCTGGTGTGGAACACCACACGTCCTTCTAACCTACAAAATGGAAATAAAAAAGAATTGAAATCATTTTAATAACATTTTTTTAGGATAACTATGCGACATCTTTTATAAGAAGCTCATTACAAAAATAGGCAACATTTTAAACTCAAAAACAATCATCTATGTCAAATTGCATGACAGACTGAGGCTAAATTAAATTAAATGAAATGAAATAATTTTTCCGTCTCCCTCTATCGAAAGTACTCACTTTCCTGCCTCAAATTAGGTAAGAAAGTCATACTTTTCTTCCCTAGGGAAGCAACAAAATAGTGGTCACATTGAACATTTATTATAATTTTAAGTGTTTGTACTTCAGTTAATATGTTTTTTAGTTTCTTATGTATTCATAGCTTGCTTTGACCGACTAATGTTACTCTTCTTCAGTGTCATCAAAGAAAAAAAGCGAAGAACAAACTTAAATATCTCCGAAACTATTAGAGATAGGTATAGAACATATTTAACAGAAATGAAAGCCGGCTAATAGACGAAGACAAGGCATTAAAAAAATATAGGGTGTGCCATTTAAAAAAAATGTAGATGTAGCATTTTCAAATTTATGTTATTGAATTAATTTTTGTGATCACCGTGTATATTGAAATCCAATTGTGACAATAGATTAAAGTAAGCTCATATGTGAATAAATTCTATACCAAAGATTATTTTTTATCGTTAAAAATAACTGAGATACGCCTACTTGAATTACTACATAGAAATGTCAGTTTTCAGTTAACTTTGCAAATATCTCAAAAACTGTAAGATTTAGCTTGTAAGTAATTCTTATAAAAAAGATGTAAAAGTATAAGGAGAATCGAAAAATAAAATAATATATAGGGTGTTCTATTTAAAAATCAAAAGTCCTACCGCTTTTATATTACACCCTGTAGAAACCAAACTATTTTTAGATTATGCAGTTTACAAAAATAGACAACTTTCGTATTTAAACTTATCTTCTAAGTTTAATGGCTAAGGATATATATATATATATATATATATATATATATATATATATATATATATATATATATATATATATATATATATATATTATTTAAAAGTTTAAAAAGATGCGGCAATATTAAAGGGGTGATTGCACAGGTCATTTTATACAATAAAGTTCCTATAAACATAGGCTTGAGATATCATAATGAAATTTTACGCGTGTCAATAGATGTGGAAGACGCATACTTTGCAATGCAACACGGTGTTTCAGTCGTACCATTTGCGCGCGTATTGGCACGTCACAGGCTATTTTTCAAGAAAAAAGTAGGATGCCGCTGATTTCTCTAAAAATAAAAATACTTTTTAATTCTTTGTTCAATTGTGATGAAAAATCTGTCTTGACTTTTATCGTACGACGTACCGTTTTTGAGTAAAAAACATATATATATATATATATATATATATATATATATATATATATATCTAATTTTACATTTATTGCGCTCTACATCAAACAACTTTGTAAAGAAGGTCAATGTAAAATGTAATTTTCTTTAAAAAAGAAGTCTACACTTTTTCTTAAACAATTAATCGTTATTCAGATAATGAAAAAATCTGAACTAAGACTGAAATTCATCGTTAGAACCTTTTTGCCGCTAAATAACGCGTCACATCAAAAAATTGCACAAAACATAATTAACCGATATCTTTAAGGTCTATATCCAGATATTCTTATATCTTTCAAATATGCAGCAGTTTTAGAAATATTTGTTAAAAACTACCCCAAATAATCCCAAAATCTAATCAGCACTAAACCAAACGAAAATAAGCTTAAATACAATATTTTAAGTACGTAGGTATCTTCGTTATGGAGTTATAGTGGATAATAACACACATCCATGCACAAAAACGCACGCACCCACGCACACAAACGCACAACAACACGCGCACGCACACACGCACACGCGCAAGCATACGCACACGCATAAGCACACGCACGCACACGCACACTCACACGCACAAGAACAAGCACACGCACACGCCCATGCACACGTTTACCGCACACACACACATATGCACACGCACACAAGCACACACTCACACACTCACACACTCACACTCACGCACTCACACACCACACACTCACACACTCACACTACCACACACACACACACTCACACACCACTCACACACCTCACACACTCACACTCACACACTCACACACTCACACACTCACACCACCCACTCACACCTCACACACATCACACACTCACACACTCACACACTCACACACTCACACTCACACCTCACACACTCCACACACTCACACACTCCACACCCACATCACACTCACACACTCACACTCACACACACTCACACACTCCACACACTCACACACCTCACACACTCACACACACTCACACACTCACACACCCACACCTCACACACTCACACACTCACACACTCACACACTCACACACTCCACACTCACACACTACACTCACACTCACACACCACACACCCACACTCACACACTCCACACACTCACACACCTCACACACTCACACACTCACACACTCACACACTCACACTCACACACTCCACACACTCCACACCCACTCACACACTCACACACTCACACACTCACACACTCACACACCTCACACACTCACACTCACACACTCACACACTCACACCTCCCACCACACTCACACACTCACACACTCACACCACACACTCACACCACCTCACACACTCACACACTCACACACTCACACACACTCACACCACACACTCACACACCTCACACACTCCACACACTCACACACTCACACACTCACACACTCACACACTCCACACACTCACACTCCACACTCACACTCACACACTACACCTCACACTCACACACCACACCACTCCACACACTCACACCACTCACACCACACCACCACACACTCACACACACACACACACACCCACACACCACACACACACACACACACCACCACGCTCACACATCACACACACACACACACACACACACACACAACACACACACACACACACACACACACACACACACACACACACACACACCACACACACACACACCACACACACACACACACCACACACACACACACACACTACACACAACCACACACTACAACACACTCACACACACAACCACACACACCACACACACCACACACCACACACCACACAACACACACATCACACACCACACACACCACACACACACTCACACACTCACACACACACTCACACACTCACACACACCTCACACACTCACACACTCACACACCACCACACACCTCACACACTCACACACTCACACACTCACACACACTCACACCACACTCACACACTCACACACCACTCACACACACTCACACACTCACACACTCACACACCACACACTCACACCCACACTCACACCACCCACACACACACTCACACACTCACACTCACACACTCCACACACTCACACACCCACACACTCACACACACCACACACTCACACACACTCACACACTCACACCTCACACACTCACACACTCACACACTCACACACTCACACACTCACACACTCACACACTCACACACACTCACACACCCACCTCACACTCACCACACACTCACACCACACACTCACACACCTCACACACTCACACACTCACACCACTCACACACTCACACACTCACACACTCACACACTCACACACTCACACTCCACACTCACACACTCACACACTCACTCACACTCACACTCACCTCACACACTCACACACACTCCACCTCACACACTCAACACTCACACACTCACAACCACACACTCACACCTCACACTCACACACCACACTCACACACTCACACACACACTCCACACTCACACACTCACACACTCACACACTCCACACTCACACCTCACACTCACACACTCACACACTCACACTCCACACATCACACACCACACTCACACACACCACACACTCACACACTCACACACTCACACACTCACACACTCAACCTCACACCACCACACACACACACTCACCACACTCACACACACCACACACACCACACCACACCACACACGCACACCACACCACACCACACCACCACACACACGCACACACACACAGCAGACACGCACACACGCACATACACACACACAACACACAAACACACACACACACACAACACAACACACACACACACACACACACACACACACACACACACACACACACACACACACACACAACACACACACACACACACACACACACACACACACACACACACAGCACACACAACACACACACACACACACACACACACAACACACAACACACACACACACACACACACACACACACACACACACACACACACACACACACACAACACACACACACACACACACACACACCACACAGACACACACACAAACACACGCACACACACACACACACACACACACACACACACGCACACACACACACACACACACACGCACACAAACACACGAACACACGCACACACAACACACACACACACAAGCACACACACTCACACACACACACACACTCACACACACTCAGACGGACATACGTAAATACATACATACGTACACACACACACAAAAATATTTTGATTGGCTCATTTTGGACGTATTCGTAGCAATTTCTCATATTTTTCGTTATAGGAAATCGATTCTATACCCAAGAGTATAAATTTCTACACAATAGTAAATATTTTGTGATAAACTGTTCTTAAACATTTTGTACCGCATAATTTATAAGGTTAGAATTATTCTCATTTATAAACTAAAACTGACATAATTATTGCGCGTTTATTTCCCTTTATGCATTATATACATGTTTCAAATTTATGCAATCCTGTTGAAATAGCACTACCACATTCACATTATCGCGATACAGAGGGGTCCACACCCGAGTGTCGCCTTCTACTGAAATAATCGCGAATTATATCTTGATTGAAACAAGAAATGTCATCGAAGATCATTGTAGAATTCTTCGCAATTTTTTCGGGCATGAATACATCCGCCTGATTGAATTCGTTATACCTAATACCTCTTATACGTTTAAGTATATGCTCTAAGTATTTGTACTTAAGTTTCTCGAGCACACTTGGAGTAAACATACATTTTTATTTTAAAATTGTAAGTGATGCAGTGTCTTCAATATGCTTATCATCACATTGGTCTTCCCGCACCCCGAAGGTCCGCAAACAATTGCCCTAATTGAAGCTGTAAAGAGACGAACATGCTTTCCCGCAACTTCCGATTTCAGGAAATTGTGACAGTATACAGGTTGAGGCTGCCTCGTAAACTTTATCAAGCCGTTGCTGATAGTATACTGATCAGTTTACATGCTGCTGGGGAGAGGAGTATTAAACACCTTTAATAAACAAATTACCTGATGAACCGGATATTCGGGGTTATCTATATAGGGGAGCAGAAACTACGAAATGTTTAGCTAGCGGCGATCCCGGTATACATCCTCGAGACGACGAAGAGGTGCTCCGTTAGACAGGTTGATTCTATTGGGCGCATGCTCGGTTTACCTCAAACGTGTACGGTGTAGGCCACACCCAAGAATCTGATGTGGATGTTCAAATCATTAATGCTACAAATATACATGTGGAGTGTAATTTAACTGGAGGCGCATTCAGGAACAGCGAGCAATCACACACCATCTTCGAGTTTGATTATTATACTGGAACTGAAGTAGTATGGGCAGTAAGTAGGTCTCTATCTGCAGGCGAAAGCACATGGTTAACTGAAGATGGCGTCAAGTTTCTGCAATATCTCGACTAATATTAAGACGATATGGAAGAAGCGTTGAAAGGTTTGTTCATCGGGGTCAGATACGAGGATATGATCGTGGAATGCGATCTTCGAACTTATCATCCGTACACAAGAAACGCATACAACTTCGATGAGATTAATCTGGTTATTAAATAACTGATCTCATTACCGCCCCTTAAGATAGTGTTATATATTTGGAAGGTACTCTGGCCCCTAAGAAAGCAAACAAAGGGTATAACCTTAGGAATAATGCACCATTCTTCCTCTTCGATGAAAATCGATTCACGTTAGGCGGTCAGGTGATCGAAACTATACGTTTACCCGCTATTAACAACACCATTAGATGATTTTGGGGTCCACAAAGCAAGCCTCTTCAACTGTTAAATAGCACCAACGACGCCTTCTGCGCTTCCATACCGTTTAAACGTGTTGAGATTTGCAGGGGGTTATACGAGGCATCTAGTCAACATAGGTCAAGAGCTGATATTGGTTCGCTCCAAGACCGACGTAGACTGCTACAGCGGCGAAACAGATGTTAAGGTTGACTTGACCAAAGTTACATGGAAAGTTCCGTATGTACTTCCAAATGATACTATGGAATTGTCTATCTATCATGTTGCGTTTCACTCTCGAGGTTTATACATATATCTATCTTTACCATGGTCAACGTCAGTGGTTTGGGCAGAGAAGAACAGTACGGGCTACAACGTCCTCAGTGATGACTGGTTGCTTTGCATACCAAGAAGAGTAATAACCGGGAAGAGAGTACGGCAAAATTCGATCACTTAAGTATCTCGATTATAAAAGCAAATATTTATAACAAAATATATCCATGCGAACAGCAAAATCTCGTTTTCGCAAGTAACAAATATGTGAACGCTTATGAAGAATATTTAAACTTTCTAAACCAATATTATAATTCGCCGCAGGACTCTATGCATAGTTATGAACAATTTAAGAGCCAGCCGTTAATTGTAATTAACTGTACTCAAAATGAGAGTATTAATAACGTAGTTATTGATTTGAGATTGGAAGTTAAAGCATCATCGGCCTTTGCCCCCAGGACTTCAGCACATTGCCTTATTTTGCATATGTTAATTGAGTATGAACCATTTACTAGTATTGTACGTAAAATTTAATATGTTATTTTATTAATAAAGGTTGTGTTTGAATAAACTAGTTTCATTCGCTTATTTATAGCCCTGTAAACGTGAATTTCCGTTAGTTGCAATGAAGGCTACCTAACTAGCGCTACTACAACTACTTTAGTTGAAATCACTACTACACCTGCTGAGACAACGCCTGCTTTACCTGTTAAATTTCCCGAGCTGTGCAATATCGATATTGAACACTATTTGATCATAAAAAAGCAATTGTATAGGTTCTATGAGAGTTGGGTTTGAATATGTGCTTTAAATAGTACTTATATCGAGCTCGCTAATAGCTTGTTCAATTAGTTTCCCTTCCTTCCAAGAAGTTTCAAGCGGTTTGATAGAATATATCAGGGATGGCTATATTTTTCATGTGCAATTTCCCAGTTTACAAGTTATATCTGGATGGCTTTGATTATTCGGCTACTATTTTATCCCCAGCAGTCTATTCTTTATCAAGAGGAATAAATTTTACGAATGTAATCAGTTCACTGGTAGTGTGATGTAATCGGGGAGAGTTACGAGAAAATGTGTACCATCTCAGATAAAAATGAATAATACATTATCACTATGACCTATTAGTGTAGAAAGTAATCTAAGACTGACTGAAAAAATTGCCTCTAGATAATATACTTTCTTCACCGTTCAGACTTTCGGTATATAGATTAGTTGCTACTTCATTTGTAAAATCTTCATAAACCGAATAATTACTATAATCATTCATATAATTCAGTTTCTGATTTATCACACCCACGGCCGAAAAGAATAGGTTGATCGCCTTTCGGATGATACTGAACCGTTTCCTCTGCTTATTCTGGTTCGCTTTTCTTCGTCCGTAATAAACATCAATTCAATTTTTACACCATAACCTATAAAAACAGTTTTGCCAGATTCCGCGGATTTTAGACTTTGGCGTACTAGATGCTCAGTTTTAACGTTCGAGATTTCACTACATTCCTCTATATCAAAATGCATACAACATATGTCGCTAAATGTTGTAAAAAATGATTGTACTACAAGTTTAAAGATACGTTAGTAATAAACGTTCTACAACAATGGTTTTAATAAGACGTTTATACCGCAGTACTAATTACGTTTAGAAGCTTCAGGTATATCAGTCCATGAAAAATTATCATTAACATCCCATATATTTCCTATATCAGGTGTACATTATTATTATTATTATTATTATTTTTTTTTTTTTTTTTTTTTTTTTTTTTTTGGTAGTGCGTCGACTACAAAGGTCATTTGCACTTTCAACGACGTATTTTACTACTAATACATAAACATAATCAGATAATTAAATTTTATTCCCGTACTAATGGTATACTTTACATTTATCGATGACTATTTTGTTAGATTCTGCTTAACATGTTTGTATCTTTCAAGAAATTAATCAGACTATTTATGTTGTTTGGTTCATTGTTTAAGCACACTTTTAATGTCTTGCTTAAGTCGTTATTGCGTCTTTGCTCAGAGTATGCATTGCAGTGGATTATTATGTGTGATATATCTAGAGGTACTTCACATTGTGGGCAATCTGGCTTCGGTTGTCCAGAAAGTAGGAATGAAGATGTAATATTAGTATGTCCGATACGCAGTCGGGTAATGGCTACCTGTTGTCTTCGATTTATTGATTTTGGAAAGATCCACTTTGTCAATTCTTTTTGATTTTGGTGAACTGTGACTTAATGTTTAACCAGTTGTGGAAGGCATTTTTAATTATGCACTGCTTTAGATAAATTTTTATGTCATTTGGACGTACTAGTCTGCAGTCAAGAGAATCATTGTTTGCTGCCTGTTTTGCAGCTTTATCTGCTAATTCATTGCCTGCTATTCCGAAGTGTGAAGGGCACCACGCGAAACATATTCTTTTACTACTCCGGTTAAGCCATGCCATGCTATCTAAAATTCTTTGCACAAGTGGATCACGGGAAAATATATTGGATATCGATTGCAGGGAGCTAAGAGAGTCAGTACAGATTATAAACTTGTGTTTGTTGCTTGCATCGCAATATACTAGTGCTTGTAATATACCATATAATTCGGCTGTATACACACTGGCATAAATAGGTAGAGACCAGCTGTGTATTGTGTCAGTAATGAATATAGCGCATCCAACTCCTTTTTCGGTTTTTGAGCCATCTGTGTAAATAATTGTGTGGCTTCTATGGGCTGACATAATTGTTTTAAAATCGTTTTTGATCAGTTCTAGGCAGGACTCATATTTATTAAATTGAGAAAGTTCGACATGAATAACAGGAGAGGGTATTGTCCATGGCGGAGTTTCCAATGTCCCATATTGATATACGTCAAGAGGCAATTCAATCGTGAACTTGTTTGCTATGCCCATAGCTCTCCTTCCAGTAGGGCGCATAATAGTAGGTCTATCTTGGTAAAGTTGGCTATTTCCTGGATTGAGGACAGAATGGAATAAGTGGGTGAGATGGTTGAGCATTTAAATTATTAACATAACTACATACGGCGTTATCTAGGATGTATTGTATTGGAGTGGTATTACATTCAAAACAGATGTCTCCTAGTCCAGAAGTACGGAAAGCGCCGTTACATAGTCTTAATCCCGTACAATGTATTTGGTTAAGTTTCATCGTATGTGATTTCCTGGCACTGGAGAGTATAGCTCCACCATATGTAATTTTTGCCAAAATTAGGGATTTATACAGTTGTATGAGTGTCTCCTTATCAGCCCCCCAAGATATGTGGGATACGCACCTAATAATATTCATTATCCGCTTAACATCATTAATCATAGCATCTATATGCTTTTTCCAATGCAATTTAGAGTCAAACACAATACCTAAAAACCGAGTTTCACTTTTTATTTCTAGCGTGTAATTGTTGATCGTAATCCGGGGGTGGTCATGATCTGTTCGTAGTCGACAGAAGTGCATTCCGTGTGATTTAATTGGAGAAAACCGAAATCCCATTTCATTAGCTGTTGCGCTTAGTTTATTTACTTCTTGTTGTATTTTATGTGTAATGTTAGTTGACATTGGACCTGATACGTATATGACTAGGTCATCTACATACATTGTTTTCCCTATATCTGGACTTAGACATTTGACCAGTTTGTGCATAGCAATTGCAAAAAGAGTACCACTAAGGATTGATCCTTGTGGTATTCCATTTCCTTGAATACGAGGTTCAGATAAGATATTATTTATGCGGACCTGGAAGTTTCTATCTGTCAAAAAATTTTTTATGAAAGTTAGCATATTGCCTTTTATGCCTATATTTCCTAGTTCAACTAATATTTGGGGTCTACTTGTTCTATCAAAGGCTTTTTCTATGTCGAAGAAAACCGCAAAGACATGTTCTCTTGCAGCAAAGCTATCAAGTATGGCAGTTTCGAGCTGGACTAAACAGTCCGTTGTTGATCTAAAGTGCCTTAGACCCATTTGAGTGTTGGATGCAAGATTATCGTGTTCTATATACCATATAAGGCGAGTATTGACCATTTTTTCCAAAAGCTTACAAAGACAAGAAGTTAAACATATAGGTCTATAGTTGTTAAGCTTTTGGGGATCTTTGTTGTTTTTAAGGCATGGAACGATTATTGCCTTCTTCCACTCTCTTGGAAATTTGCCAGACTCCCATATAGCATTATAAAGGTGCAAGATTTTATCTTTTCCAATTTCTGGGATATGTTTTATAAAATCATAGTGTATTGAGTCCAAGCCAGGAGCTGAACTTTTAGTGCTTGCTAGTGCGTAATCAAACTCTGTTTTTGTGAACGGCACGTTGTAGGACGGTTGTTCCTCTGAGTTGTTTATTGGTATACCGGTTTCTGCTTTATCTAGGTCTAATGTGCTGCGAAAATTAGCTTCATAATAATTTGCGAAACTTTCCGCAATGTCGTTTGGGTTGTTGACAATGGAATTGTTCACCATTATACTATTTATGGTATTTAGTCGTGCAGTGGAGTTGATCGCTTTTATTTTATGCCATATTTCGCCATTAGAAGTATGATTAGATATATTATTTACGTAGCTTTGCCATGACCTTTTCTTAGAGAACGTAATAATTCTTCGGGCTTTGGCTCTCATTTTTTTGAAGTTGATTGCATTGGCAACGGATGGTTCTCTTTTGAATGCATTTAAGGCTTGTTTACGATTACGAATTGCATGATCAACTTCCTCGTTCCACCATGGAACGCTTCTTTTGATAGGCTTACCGCTAGATTTTGGGATGCTGACTTCGCATGCATTTAAAATCTTGAAGGTGATATCATTGGCTGAATCATCGATATTTCCAGATGGTAAGTTAAAAGAGGCAAGATTCTCTTTAAACTTGTCCCAGTTGGCCTTTTTTATTATCCATCTTTTTGGGGTGGTATTATTCAGTCGTGTATTAGGCATGGTGATTTTAATGGGGCGTGGTCTGAAAAGATATCCTCAAGAAGCACTTTCCACTCAAATCTAACTGCCAAACTTGGGGAGCAAAACGACAAGTCAATCGCTGAGAAAGAATTACTTCTCGCATTAAAAAAGGTACCGTCACCAGTATTTAACAAAATTAAATTTTTGTCGGCTATGGTATCTTCTAAAATTCTTCCTCTTGCATCTAAATGCTTTGAACCCCACACAGGATTATGAGCATTAAAGTCGCCGACCAAGAGAAAGGGGTGAGGTAATTGATTTATTAAGTCGACAATTTGCTCTTTATTCCAAAATGGATTTGGAAGGTAAACGCTGCAAACTGAAAATCGTATCGGGTAATTAATACTAATTGCTATCGCTTGCAAACATGTTGTTAAAGGGATTGAGGAATGAGGAACTTCGTCTTTAACTAATATAGCTGTTCCTCCGTGAGCACGATGCCCTGGGTCTACATCTTTCCTATATGTTTTAAAGCCTTTGAGTGAAAATTTTTCGTGCGGCTTAAACCTTGTTTCCTGTAAACAGACACACAAGGGGTTCTCTTTACATAGTAATAAATTAAGCTCGGCTAGATGACTTCTACATCCATTAATATTTAGTTGTACTATGTTGTCCATAATGTAATAAAATATATGAAAGATAAAAATGCGTAGACAGATAACGTGAGTGTAAAGAGTTAAAAGGTAGGACAAAACAAGCAACAATAAAAGAAAATAAATAAAATAATTGTAAAAATATAACTATAAACAATAAGATATAAATATCACAGTTCTCTATCACAGATTTATGTTATCACAGATATATTACTAGATAGCAATTATCTCTTAGCTATGCTAGTGGAAGGCATAGCCTCATTTTTGGGTTTTCGAGGAACGCCTTTCGGCCAGCCAACTTTTTTCTTTCTTTCTTTTCTAAAGTTGGGGTGAATTATAGGGTCGTCTATTTCCTCAAGGGATAATGGAGATATAGGAGCTGATCTTCTTCTAGTCTCGGTAATATCTTCTGCCTCCATTTCACTTTCAGTTTGAACGGTATTGTACGTAATTTTATCTATATAATTTTTTAATGTAGATTGTAAACTTGAAATTTGATTTTTGATAGTGTCTTGTAGGACGGGTAAAATAATTTCAGATACTTTGTTGACTATCTCCTTGTCATTGTCTTTTGGCTGTATTACTTGAGAGAAAGTGTTTGACGTAGTAACTATAGATGTTTGGGCCAGTGTTTTCGCTTCTAGAAAGCTTACATTGTGTAATACTTTAATCTCTTGGACTTTCTTTTCCAACTTGTATGAGGAGCACTCTTTCGACCTGGAAGAATGTCTTCCATTACAATTCACGCATACACAATCTTGCCCGCAAGAGCCTTCATGCATTGGACTACCACACACACATAGAGGTCGTTCTTACAATTTAGTGATGTATGACCAAAACGCTGGCAACGGAAACATCGCATCGGCTCTGGAATATATGGTCTTACTTTAAGGTTGTACATAGCGGCCTTGATGGTTTTGGGAGCTCGTGTCTTTCAAATGTTAATAACAACATGGGAGTGTCTACTAAGTTGCCGTTCTTTTTACTTTGTAAACGTTTGGCTTCAACGACGAGTTCTGACTTTAAACCTTCTAAGATTTCGGGAATTGTTGCATTTAATAAGTCCTGACAATAAACGATCCCTTTGCAATAATTTAACGCTCCGTGAGGTTTGACCTCAACTTCCATATCACCTACTTTTTTTAACGTTTGTAGTGTTACTGATTGTTTCTTTGAAACGGTTTCGACCAAAAGTCCATCTTTAACTTTACTGATTCTTTTTGTCTCTCCTGCAATACTGTAAATACACTTACTGATCAAAAACGGGCTCACTCTTTCAAAATTACCTTCTGGTAAACGTTTAATGACCAAGAACCGAGGGTAACTCGTCTCACTGGTCATCTTTGTGTTGCACTTCAGTGCAGGAAAATCGTCCCCTTTTAAAGAGGGGGGCAACTCTTGAAAATTTTTGTGTTTCAATGCCATCATGTCCCACGAGAGAGGAAGAAATAAAAAGGTCAACCACAACAGTGCTCCCATGCTATGGTAAGGCAATACTGTGGAGGGTGTCCAGTTTCCCCACAGGCGTTTCAACGTTAGGGACCAGGCATCCCCCTGGCCACGCTTAGGCATCCCTTCGCGCAATCCCTTCAGCACCTAAAACTGCCAAACGACCTTGGGATTGGGGGATTTTTTATAGAGGTTACCTTCCTCGTAGTCCGGGCGGTAAAGCCAAGATCACCGACCGCTAGCTGTACGACGTTCCCTAGCCACGCCCTGCTAGAGTCTCTGAAGTACAGTTCGCGGTTGCGGTATTAGGACACGGCTAGCGCTCAGCCGTCCCCAGCAAGGACATCCCGGGTTTGCCACACCCGTATACGCTTTCGACGGCGCATGTCCTGGGAAGAGAAGAAAGAAAAGGAAAAGGTCTCTCAGCTTACGCTGGGAGCCTGAAGAAAGCAAGAGTTAGAGCGAGGGTGCTCCGACAGAAAATGGTTAAAGTAAGGGAAGCCACCCAAGACTAGTATAAGAAAAGTGAACTTCCAGCTAAGGGGACGCAGGGTTGCCATCCCTGTCCTTGTTAGTTACAAGGCCCCACGTGAACTGGTCCGCGACACCGTATTATTTAGAGCTATCAGTGGCGAGTTGACGCCACGAGCTCATATTTCGGTGTTGGCCTTGCATCACTTACGATCATTTGCAAGGTCGTTCCCCTATCCGCCACCTGGGGACGCGCCTAGTAGGTAGTTCAACCCCTAGGAATATATTATTATTATTATTATTATTTTTTTTTTTTTTGCAGCATCGATTACTGAGATCATTAGCTGCATGCGTTGTATATTCTATCATATCGTGTTAAAGATACCAGAGTGTTTTAGAAACTTAATTACATTTCTTAAGTCGTCTTCCTTTGTGCTGTATAGGACTGTTGAGTTTATGTTATATTCTCGTCTTAGTCTGGCGTATTTTGTACAGTGGAGGATTATATGTTCCACTGTTAATTTTTCTCGGCATTCTGTACAAACTGGTGTTCTGAGGCCTTGTAGCAAGTGTTCTGAAGAGAATCTAGTGTGTCCAATTCTGATTCTCGTGATAACAACTGATTCTTTACGGGTTAGACTAGATGGAAGTTTTGTCGGGAGAATATTTTGTTTAAAATTTTTTAACTTGTGCTCTGTCTTTAGCCACTCGTCTTGCCATTGTTTGGTTATTATCCGGTTGACACTTTGCTGTGCGTCTTTGTAGCTAATTGGTATATTGCTAATTTCGCTGGTTTTGGCTATGTCTTTAGCCGTAATATCTGCAGTTTCATTTCCTTCGATTCCTGAGTGTGAAGGTACCCAAACAAATATAATATTTTTCCACTAGTGCTAATGTTATGAATGGTTGCTAGAATTTGTGTGACCAATGGTTCTAAGCAGTAATTATTTTGGATCTTTTTAAGGCAACTAGCGAATCAGAGCATATGATGATGTTTTTTGTGTGCTGTACTCCAGTACCTTAATCCCTGCCACAGTGCGTATAGCTCGGCGGTTACAATACTGCACCAGTTGTGTATTTTCCAGGCGTGTCGTTCTTCGTTGACTACTATTGCACTGCCAACTCCTTGTCTGCATTTAGATGCATCAGTGTATATTACCATCTTATCTTCGTAACTCAATAGAATTTTGTTAAACGTCTGTATTGTTTGATTTTTAGGTGATACTGTCATAAGGTCGTATATGTAAGTGGCGCACAAAAGCTTCCAAGGTGCTATCTCACAAAATTGTATGCTATAAACAGGAGGTATATTGATGTCTAATTTCTGAGAAAGTTCTATTTGTCTTGCAGTGATAGGACGTGTTATAGTGGGTCTGCCTCGGAAACACAGGTAGGACTCTTTGTTGTAAAAATCTCGTAATTGGGGTGATCCGGTATTGCCTGTAATTTAATGCTGTACTTCATTATAATCTGCTGGCGTCTATATTTTAAAGGTGGTAATCCGGTCTCACAGTATACAGATAGGTGTGGACTAGTTTGAAACGCTCCCAGGGATAACCTTAAACAGTTCGCGTGTATTGAGTCGAGTGGACTTAATGTAGTTTTGCGAGCGGATGAATAAATCGCACAGCCGTAGTCTATTTTAGACAGGATTAGAGATTTATACAGGTTGAGCATTACGTCTTTATTTGCACCCCATCTTGTGTTAGCGAGGCACTTTATAATATTGGTGGCATCTTTGCATTCCATTTTAAGGCTATTTATGTGTGACTTCCATCTTAACGCTTTGTCCATAGTGAGCCCTAAAATTTAATTTCGGGGACTACGCTGATTACGTTTCCGTACAACATGATAGTAGGGTCCCTGTGTTCGTGCCTCAAGCGGCAAAAGTGAACACAACGTGTTTTCGCAGTAGAAAATCTAAATCCGATGTCACTCGCGTTACGTGTTATGGTATTAACTGCCAGTTGGAGGATCTGTTCGGTTTCGTCTATATCAGTCGATGAATATATAATAGCAAGGTCGTCTACATACCAATAGCTTCTTATTTCTTTTGTAATTTTTGCGGTTATTGAGTTTACAGCTATGGCAAATAACGTAACGCTTAACACTGATCCCTGCGGAATTCCGTTTTCTAATGTCTTGGTATCCGAGAACTCGGTGCCAACCCTTACTCTGAATTTGCGTTCTTTTAGAAAGTTTTGAATGAAGTTAAAGAGGTTACCTTTTATTCCCCATTTATGTAACTGTCGTAGTATCCCATACCTCCATGTAACGTCATAAGCTTTCTGTAGATCAAAGAAGATTGCTATCGCGTGGGAACGGTTTGCAAAGGCTGTTTGGATATGATGTTCGATCTGTGCCAAATTGTCAGTGGTGGATCTAAATTTTCTACAACCCATTTGATTGTTAGAGAGTAACTTATTTGATTCCAAAATCCAAATCAAGCGGCTGTTTATTATCCGTTCTAAGGTTTTGGCAACACAGCTCATTAAAGATATGGGGCGATATTTAGATGGATCATTTTGTTTTTCCAGATTTCGGGATTGGGACGACGATAACTTCTTTCCAAGCTTCTGGATATACATTCTGTTGCCAAATTTGGTTATATATGTCTAATAGGTTTTTTTTGTATGATGCAGGCAATTCCTTTAGAAACCCATATGGTATGTCATCCGGACCTGGAGTTGATCTACGTGAGTTGCTTAATGCTTCCTCTAGCTCATCTATTATTATTATTATTATTATTATTATTATTATTATTATTATTATTATTATTATTATTATTATTATTGTTATTATTATTATTATTATTACTATTATTATTATTATTATTATTATTATTTTTATTTTTTTTTTTTTTATTCTTAAACCAATTGAAAGCATTATCGATTACTTAGATCATTAAATGCTTCCTTTGGGTCATGGTGTATCGTTATTTTGAAGGAAGTTTCAACTATTAGTGAACTATTTTTATCTTGTAATTTTGTATGTTAAGTCTGAATCATTTTCAAATTTCTTGCAAAATGTTTATGGCCTCTAAAAATTTTATTACGATTTAAAATTTGTCCTCATTTAACATCATATCTATTTCATTTGTAATTTTGTAGTATTGTCTGTAGGGTTCTAATGCTTTACAGACTTCCATTACATGAGTTATTGTAAGATTATGGTGGCATTGTGCACATTTGGGACTTCTTTTGTTTAGCAATAGATGACAATGGGTGATTCTTGTATGACCAATGGCTATCCTTGTCCAAATCACCTGTTGTTTTCTGGTAGTATTTTTTAATCTGCGTATTTGTTTTACATCCTTAACGAATTGCCGTAAACGAGTTTGGTTACTTTCCCATGAGTGTTGCCACTTGTTCTTGATAAGATTTTTAATATGCTTTGTCACATCTTTTACACAGTGCTGTGTTGGTTGTTTTATGTATTTTAGATAATTGACTGGGTATATGTAGAAATTTTACTTGTGATCCCTCATTTGTTGCAGTTGCAACTTTTTGTAAAATAGCCTTCACTAGTTCGTCAGTACTGAATATATTTTGTACTGCTCTTATCGCAGGTTGTGACGTTGAACATATAATTTTTTTATCTACTGGATCATCAATTGTTTCCAGTGCTTTGAGTATAGCTACAAGGCAGGCACTGTAGCTAGTATACTCATTTGGTAGCTTCCATTCCATTTTGTGATCTTCCGTAACTATTGAGCATCCAGCGTTTGTCGTTGATGAGTAACCTGTTGTGTACACAAATTTATATTCTTCATTTTCTGTGGCATACTTATTAAAATTAATATGTGGGTCTTCTTGAATTGAATGTTTTATATAATGAATATTTAGTGGACTAATCTCCCAGTCGAACACGCTCATTTGTGTATTCCACATGTTCAAAAGTAGATTTTCATTTCGAAGTTCTCTATGTATGTTGATTAGTGCTGGTACTGTTCTTGTTCCACCCATTCATATTTGTCCAAAATGTCAGGTTTCACTAGATTGCGCTGTAAATGATGTTTTTATTCCCAAGCCTTTTTATTCCATATTTGAGGTTGTTTTCTAGGAATCTCAGGTGCAATGGTACACACTCTGCTGTAACACTAACAGCTTCAATTGGCGATGTTCTATATGCACCTGTAATTAATAATAATGCTTGATTCCATGCCACTTGAATTTTTTTCTTGTGTGATTTTGCTGCGTTAGCATAAATCATGCTTCCATAGTCAATTCGACTTCTTATAAACGCGTTTATTATTTTACGTAGCGACTGTTGATCTGCTCCCCATGTAAAGTTGCATAGCACTTTTATTCGATTGACCGTTAGTTTACATACACTAACTAATCTATCTATATGGTTTTTCCAAGTTAGTTTATTATCCAGTAGAAGTCCTAGGAATTTGTGTTCTACTACGTATGGTATTGTATGATTTTTTAGCTTTATTTCGAGTTCATTGTGCTTTCTTCTTAGCCTGCAGAAGTGCATACAGACAGTTTTGTTTGTGGAGAACTTCATTACTCGAGATTCTGCTTCTTCCACTACTGTATTTATGTTTTCTTGCATAATTTTACGCATTTGGGTCATATCGCTACCACTTACAGCAATTGCCAAATCGTCTACGTACAGCATTGCTGAGCTTCGTTGATCAACTCCGTCTGCAATACCGTTGATTGCTATTAAAAACAATGTAGCACTAATAACGGAGCCTTGTGGAATCCCATTTTGGAGTTCGTAGGTACGAGAATATACATCTCCTATACGCACTCGAAAATTACGATTTTGTAGGAAGCTCTGTATGATTTTAGGTAGTCTTCCTTCTATTTTCCACGTTTTGAGACGCCGTATTGTATCAAACGCTTTTTCTAGATCAAAGAAGACTATTAGTGTGTGTTCTGTTTTTGTAAAAGCCTCATTTATTATGTTATCAATTTGTATTAAGTGGTCTACTGTAGAGTACCCTTTTCTATACCCAGCTTGATATTTACTTATTAGGTTTTGTTTTTCTAATATCGTTATTAGCCTGTAGTTTATCATGCATTCGAATGTTTTGCTTAAGCATGAGGTCAACGTTATTGGTCTATAGTTTTCTGGTTTCGATGTGTCCTTGTTTTCTTTGGGAAGAGCGATAATAGTTGCAAGTTTCCATTGAGAAGGATACACTCCTGTGTCCCATATATCATTGTATATTTTAATAATTCTGTTTTATTTCTGTTGTTAAATTGTTTATCATACTATAGGTGATACCATCTACACCGGGAGCTGTATCTTTGCATTTATTTAATGCTCTTTCCATTTCTAGGTAAGTGAATGGTTTGTTGTATGACAGGTTATTGTTATCCTCAAATTGTATTATTGGTTGTTCAGATTCATTTTTATTGTATTGAAATGCATTGGAGTGTTGAAGGCCACTTGAAACATCTTGGAAATATTGTGCTAGCTGGTTAGAAGTAGTCAGAGGGTCATTTGTTAGCTTTTCTCCATTTTTTAAGATTGGTAACGCTGGTGGTACTTGTGTTCCCGTAATACTTTTGACCTTGCGCCACATTTCTTTGCTGTTGGTGAACACGTTAATTGATGATGTGTATTCACGCCAAGATTTTAATTGTGCAGAACGCTTTAAGTTTCTTTCTTTTGCGCGGGTTTGCTTAAAAGCTATTAAGTTTTCAGTGGTACGGTATTTTTTATATATACGCAGGAGCCTCTTTTTTTCTTTGTTAATTATGCCAATTTCCCGCGACCACCATGGAACAGGGCATTTTCCTTTATATTTGATTTTTAGGTATGCTTAATGAGGCAGCGTGATCAATTGATTTTGTGAGGGCTTCTATTGCATCATCTGTTTTTGTGCTGATGGGTTGGTTGTAAGGATTGTCGATATTTATCCCAGTCTGCTTTTGTTGTGTTCCATCTGGGCAATGCCTTATACTTAAATTTCTTGTTTTCGAGGTTTATTACAATGGGATAATGATCACTGTGGTGAAGATCATCCATGACTGTCCAGGATAGTTTTAAACATAGTGTTGGTGCCGCAAGTGAGAGATCAATAGCACTCATATTTCCAGTTGATTCATTCATATGCGTTTTCTGTCCATTGTTAAGAATAATCAGTTGACTATCGTTGATGATATTTTCAAGTAGTGTTCCTTTTGTTGTATCTCTTTCTGATCCCCATGTCCTGCTATGGCAGTTAAAATCGCCTACGACTAGCCGTGGTTGTGGTATTTGGGTTAGTAAATCTTTTAGTTGTTTTTCAGTCCATGTTTGGTTAGGAAGATATATGTTTAAAATATTTATTTTCTGGTTTGAGTTTATTGAAACAGCGCATGCCTGTAGTTCGGTGTCGACTGGTATTTCTGCCCAATGGATATCATTTCTTATTAATATAAGAACTCCTCCATGACTTCTACCTCCAATGTTTATTCTTGTTTCATGTCTAATTGTTTTATAATTGCAAAAGGCAATTTTTCATTTGGCTTTAATTTGCTTTCTTGTAAGCCAATGGCTATTGGCATACGTTCATTTATGATTTGCCTGAGTTCGTCGTATTTATTCTTAATTCCACGTATATTCCATTGTAGTATGCTCTCAGTATCCATAATTTGTTTAGAGATATAGAATATAGTTTAATGACTAGAAATTTCTATATAAATGAATGTATAATTAAAACACAACCACAAGACATATAGAGTAAAATAATAGAATATGTATATAAAATATCACAGATAGTTTGTTTGTACATTATTTAGCAATGTAGAAATAAAACACAATCACAAGACATGTACAATAAAATGTGTATATAAAATATCTATTTGTTATCACAGATAGTTTGTATATTATTTATCACAGATTATTACTAATTTATTTTTTTCTTTGGTTTATATGTCGTGAAATTGGGGTCCTTCCTTTGGTGTATTCTCGGTACCCCTTTTTGCCATCCCCTTTTTCGCTTATTTCCTTGGCTTTCTGAGTCATCGGCAGAATCATCAGGATTAGCTGAATAGTCTGATCCTGTCTCACTAGGTTCAATAGTCCAGTTAGACAAACTGCGCATGAACTGAGGCTTGTCAGTCTGTTGTGGTGTACAGTGCTGTGGGTTTTCCTCTTGCAACTCAGAATCCGTGTGTATTCCTTCTGATAGCTTGTTGCCATTATTTTGTGCACCTTTGTTGGTTTCTTGATTCTGTTTTGACGTTTCTCTTGTGTTAGTTATGTTGTTTTTGTTCATTGTCTTTGTACGTTCCGCAAAAGTTTGTTGTGATGTAACGTAGGATTTACTATAGACAATTTTTTAGCTTCTTTGTATGTATAGCTATGTACTGCCTTTATTTTCATCACTTCCTTTTCTTTTAAATATGTAGGACATGTTTGTGATCGCGATGTGTGCGGTCCTTCGCAATTAATGCATTTGGCAGGATCTAGACAATTTTCGTCTTTTTCATGCCAAATTTTTCCACACTCACACATTTTCTGGTTTCTGCAATATTTCTCTAAGTGACCAAATTTTTGGCATCCGTAGCATTTCATTGGTGCAGGTATATATGGTCTCACTTTGACCTTCAGGTATGCCACTTTAATCTCATAGGGTAATCGGTTTTTGTTAAATGTTAGCTTCACCGTGGCAGTGCTAACGATTTTATTTTCAACTTTTTTTGTAATTTTGTAGGCGTCTATAACTCCTTGACTTTGTAATTCTTGCGTGATTTCTTCTACTGAACAAGGAATTAGTTCAGAGCACGTTATTATTCCTATTGACTTGTTAAGTCGGTCGTTTGGTGATACTACAGCTTTTTTGCCTTGGATGCACTCTAGTTTCTTTAACTTTTCTAGCTGTTCCTCAGTGTCTACTTTTACACTTAATAATCCAGGTCCTATTTTTTTAATTTCAATATTGGCGCCTACGCATTCAAATATTTTTTTCTGGATCACAAATGGTGACAGTGCATTGTAGTCCTCTTCCGCAATCTTTATGATGTGAAATTTCTCAGTGATTTCTGATTTACCCACCATATTTTCTTCACTAATGTTGGATTTGTGTCTGGTTCTGTTTCGCTTCCGCTTTTTTTTGTCGTGAGTACTCTCTGTGTCTTGTATATCTTGTTTAGGTTCATGTAGATTACTATTTATTACCGTTTTGCTTGCTATTTCTTGGTTAATTTTATTTATTTCTTCGTTAATTTTTTCTATTTCACCTGAGTTTGACAATTTACTAATAGTATTGTTTTGTTCAGACTTATCATCACTTGGACTCAACCGACGAGGACGTACGGGAGACCTATGGATTTTTTTGCTCAACGCAAAAGGATTAAAATCATCTTGCGGAGCAACGTGTTGGTGCTGCTGTTCATCTACCGCAAGTCTAGCACCGGACCTGACAGCATTATGTGAGTCGCCATAGCCAATATCATTATCCGTGGTCAAACACCTGTCTGTGGCACTAATCCGGCGAGGGTCGCCACTAACACCTTCGCCTTTGGGATGGTCTTCAGGACGGCTCCGAACAGGGTCCAACCCAAACCCTGTACCGCCCGACATGGATTCTAAATGACTCTCCATGGCATGGATTTATCCCTCCACAGGGTTGCCTTTTATAGCTACCGGCCAGCTATGCAGGGTGTAGCAAAAAACAGTGGGTACAACGGAGCCCTGCCGAACCCCTATTATTATTATTATTATTATTATTATTATTATTATTATTATTATTATTATTATTATTATTATTATTATTATTATTATTATTATTATTATCATTATTGTATCCGATAAGCACTTACCTTGTTCATCATCCATATCGTTCGGTTGATTTTAATTAACTAATTATCAAACTATGCCATCACCCTGTTTATAACGATTTAAATCAAAGTGCGACGTCACAATAATGAGTACGAAGCTTATTTGCATCCTTAGATGTCATACATTCGTTTATTACCTGTGATGTATATGAAACATTGCAATACATCATCTGATGTTGACCAAATGGATGAACCAGCTCCTTTTATATTAGATAGTTCTCAATGCAATAAATAACATTTTAATTATGACGTATGTTTTATTTTACCTGCACATCTTTATATTAAATCCCATACGTTGTATTTTTTAGGAAGACGTAAACGACTTCAAACATTACAAATATTCTTTTACTATAATGTTTATGTACAATATATGAATAGAAATTCTATCTATTTACAGTAATAATATAACGCGATGATGGAGATGATGATGGATCAGGCTATCCTATAAATTTTGTTCGTTAATTTTTAAATGTAGAATAATAATAACTTACCTGTATAACTAACGAAGGATAGTTAAGTTCGTCATTTTGGCTTTAACAATATCGATGCTACATCCATAAACAATTGCAAATTGTTCAATGCATGTTTGAAGATTGCTCACCTTTTCATCCGTTAATTCTTTTGTTAGAGAGATGTACTATTTTCATCAGTTTCCACCACTATTTTTCTTCCATATTGAGTATTAATAACCTTAATATTTTTAAACGGTACTTGTAATCAGTAACCATATTACAGACTTTTAATACAGGTTTGAATTCTTTTTCACCAACTCAATTTAGCTCCTTTAGAAGATCCACCTCTCATGATGTAATATTAATAATTGAATTTGTATACCTATTAATTCGATATTTATAGAGAATTGTTATCAATATTGATAATGTCGTTTTCCGGTCCCATTGTTTTAGAAAAAATCGAATTCTTAGAATTATGGAACATCCGGAACCAGAAATTATTTTCTTTAGATCATTTAAGAAACTACGTCACACAGGATGTTTAATTTCGAAATTACTATGTTTCTGAATATAAGATATAAATAAACCGGAAGCTCCACTTTAGATGTAATTTTATTATCTCAAATAGGTATTTATTAACAAATTTGTTGCATTTTACGGGTTATTTTGGTATATTATAAATTTGTATATCATCCTATGATAATAATATACGTGATGCCGTATGTTGTTTTACAGATAAATCCGTTTCTGCACCTACAAATTCACATAAATGTAATATTTGCTATAATTATTTATATGAATTAATTATATATTTCAAATGCAATTATTTATTATCAAAATGCATAACAATGTATTCCCTTTACTGCTTTAATTTTACAATCTACGCCACACCCTTATGACTTCTCTTTACTGTTTTAATTCCACAATTGAGATGCAGTAATTTATTATGAAAATCATTATTTCTACTATTAAATGCATTTTTCAATATTAATTCTCTATATTGATTTTATAATTTCCAACCACATCGTGTGACGTCAACATAAACACTTCTATAGAAATCCCTTTCTACATTATATATATATATATATATATATATATATATATATATATATATATATATATATATATATATATATATATATATATGTAATAAGCAGCGGTAGCTTAGAGGTTTACTATGCCAACTCTAGCATTGAGCAAACAATTTCTTCAGGATTTATACTTCTACCTGAAGTAGACGTATCAGGGTGCAGCTTCGGCGGAAATAGCTCTTCAGCAGCAGCACCGACTAAGAACCCGCCCGAAGGAGATACGTTTATCATCATCAATACTAACAAGGCTCTTTTCGCATACGCATTACAACATCTACTGCTTCCAGCACACGCAAAAGAACGCGCACCCGCACACGCACACACACACACACACACACACAAACACACACACACACACACACACACACGCGCGCGCGCGCGCACACACACACATACACATAGTGAAAAAAGGCAACTTTCATAACCTTTTACACCTACATGTGTATATATTGGTTGGAAGGTAACACATATGTACATCTAGGTTGGTAAAAATAGGCTGATCTACGTTTCTCCAAACAAGCTATGTACGCAATATAAAGAGATGACGGAAAGCTTGAGCGCACTATATATATAACAAGCAGTGCGTTTAACCAAACACAATGTTACACGTGATTTTCGGAGATCCTTCACAGTTAACACCCGTAATTTAGAATAAAGAAAAGAATAAGTACCGGTACGAAACCCTGTAAAATTCCGTATTATGTCTATAGGTGAACTTGAACAGTTTTTAAATTTAAGAATTTGTGTATGAATATGCATTAAACTTTTGGGTGGTTGCGCAGGTGTATTGGACTAATCTGTTCTTTGACACTAGCCGTATTTATCCTATTGGATTCAGAGGTCTGGGTTCCAGACGCTTTCTGTTTGGTCTTCACGGATGGTATCCTTATGTTACATTAAATCACAAGTTTTAGAAAATTCTATTGTAAATTTTATTTGTTAAATTGAACCTTTCTAATCTCTTAAGTTACTAACAATATCGTTTTAAATTTTAAGAATCAAGTTTTAACTATTAATTCGACAATGGAATATTTTGTCTTAAATTAAACAGGAAGACATCCTAATTAACTAAAGAACTAAGATACCCTATTTGTGTATGGATACAATTTTGAATATAAACTATTTTCAATCCTATATATGGTGCTGATATATCTTTACATTGATTTATAATATTTTTTGCTTGCAATTTACTTAATTGAGTACCAGGTCCAGTAGCTCCCACTTCACGAACTAGTGCTTCCTTTAATGCCATTTCAATGCTATCATAAATTATTTGACCATTCCTTAAATAACCATAAGTTGACCACGAACATATTAAAAATGCATTATAGTTATAATTATTAGTCGGTGTTAGGTTATAGTTTCCAAAGATTGTCAAATGATATTGTGTTAACCAGTGACTATTTGTAATCGTGCATATTCTTCCGCAATTTGGTTTCGGAAAAATTTTTCATAAGGACTGTTTACCATTGAAGAGTTCCAAAGACAATGCTCCAGCCTGACATCAAGTTTCATTGTTTCAAATTGAAATGAATCCTGTAAACATATAATACTAAATATTAGTCATGACATTGAAGTGGTACTTGCACACAAAAAATAAATTGTAAAACAATATTTACTTAACTAAATACTTGACTTTTGGGTTTTAAATAATGTATTTTTCCATTCATATTTTATATAAATTTAAACGTTTCGACAACAGTTACAGTTATCGTTCTCAGTTAATGGTAATATCTTTTAGAATTAGTTAAAATTTTAAATCACATTTATGAAACATGCAAATTATCAAAACGCAAATATAAGCCTGGTATTTAATATAACAGTTGGATTAACGCATAAAGCAAACTATGGAATCTAAATTTACTAGAGTAGCTAAATTCCTATAAAATGAAATATTACCAAACCGTTATAATTAATGCTAATTTTATCAATTTCAAACTAAAAGTTTTTCACAACAACCGTTAAAAATTATTGTTGAGATATTCACTATTGTGCTAAATATTCTATCATACAGACAATATTTAACATTGGAAAAACAAAAACAATAGTCTATATCAGATAGACGTTAAACGGTTTATGTCGGATAGACGTTAATAGACAAATAAATGGTAACCCAAAAAACTTCAAAGCTGCCCGCTTCTATAAAATACCGCTAATACAATTTATACATTTTCAATCGCATTTAATCAATGTTTTGACTTAGTTCTTCTTATACCAAGAAACTCTATAAAATAAAATTTTGTTTTGTTTTAAAAAAATACGTCTACATATTATTTTATACAATACAACGGTACTCAGATACTGGAAAAGTTTGAACTAACACTCTAACATTCTACCATTCTCACACTCGCACACGCGCAAACGCGCACACGCGCTCGCACGGACATGCGCACACGCACACATGCACTAACGCACACACGCACAAGCACTCATGTACACACGCGCACACAACCACACACGCACACACGCGCACACAGACACACGCGCGCGCATGCACACACGCACACACGAACACACATACACGCACACACGCATACACGCACACACGCACACACAAACACACGCACACACGCATACACTCACACACGCACACACGCTCACACGCACACACACGCACACACACACTCATACACGAACTCACATACACGCATACACGCGCACACATGTCCAGACGCACACGCACCCACGTACACACGTACACACACACACACACGGACACACGCACACACGAACACACGCACACACGAACACACGCACACACGCACAACGAGCTCACATGCACACACGTGCACACATGTAGACACGCACACGCACACACGCACACAAGCATACTCGCACACACGCACAGCGCACACACACGCACCCACGCACACACGCTCACACGCACACACGCACAACGAGCTCACATGCATACACGCGCAAACATGTACACACGCACACACGCACGCACGTACACACGCACACACGATTACATGCACACAGGCACAGACGCACTCACGCACACTCACACATGCACATACGCACATACGAGCTCACATGCATACACGCGCACACACGTACTAACGCACACGCACGCACGCACACACACTCGCACACACGCACATACGCACACACGCACGCACGCACCCACGTACCCACGCACACGCACAAAATGTTCATAAAATGATGTACAAGGAATCTATGCATACACGCATACAAGCAATATACACGCAGACACGCAGACATGCACACACGCACACGCGCACGCACACACACGCACACACGCACAACGAGCTCACATGCACACCCGCGCACACATGTACACACGTACACGCACACACGCACACAGACATACTCGCACACACGCACAGCGCACACACGCACACACGCACACACGCACACACGCACACACGCACACACGCACAAATAGCTCACATGCATACACGCGCACACATGTACACACGCACACGCACACATGCACGCACGTACACACGCACACACGCATACATGCACACACGCACTCACGCACACACTCACACACGCACATACGCACACACGAGCTCACATGCATACACGCGCACACACGTACTAACGCACACGCACACACACTCGCACACACGCACATACGCACACACGCACGCACGCACCCACGTACCCACGCACACGCACAAAATGTTCATAAAATAATGTACAAGGAATCTATGCATACACGCATACAAGCAATATACACGCAGACACGCAGACATGCACACACGTACACGCGCACGCACACACACGCACACACGCACAACGAGCTCACATGCACACACGCGCTCACATGTACACACGCACACGCACACAGACATACTCGCACACACGCACAGCGCACACACACGCACAAATAGCTCACATGCATACACGCGCACACATGTACACACGCACACGCACACATGCACGCACGTACACACGCACACACGCATACATGCACACACGCACACACGCACTCACGCACACACTCACACACGCACATGCGCACACACGAGCTCACATGCATACACGCGCACACACGTACTAACGCACAGGCACACACACACTCGCACACACGCACATACGCACACACGCACGCACGCACCCACGTACACATGCACAAAATGTTTATAAAATCATGTACTAGGAATCTATGAATACACGCATACAAGCAATATACACGCAGACACGCAGACATGCACACATACGCACACGCGCACGCACACACACACGCACACACGCACACATATACTCGCACGCACGTACACACGCACGCACATACACAAAATGTTCATAAAATAATGTGTAAGGAACCTATATTACTACTCGTGTGTAGTGGTAGTTTGGAAGCAAGCATTGGATAATATGTAGGTATCGTCCTCAGTAAACGGTAATTTAAGAATTGCTTGAGATGTTAAATCACATTTATGAAACATGAAATATATCGACACGTATATACAGCCTTCTATTAATGTGACAGTTGAATAAACGTATAAAGCCAATTATAGAATCTAATTTTAGAAAGAGCAGATAGATCCTTATGTAATGAAATATTATTAAACTGCCTTGAAGGTGATATA
This sequence comes from Vesta saturnalis, assembly GCA_036346205.1. Taxonomy (NCBI): domain Eukaryota; kingdom Metazoa; phylum Arthropoda; class Insecta; order Coleoptera; family Lampyridae; genus Vesta; species Vesta saturnalis. The sequence continues at coordinate 2,500,490 of JARFJB010001893.1, read as the reverse complement.
TCAGCACCCACGCCAACGCACGAGGCTAGCACTAAAAAATTTCATAATCAGATAGGAAACAACAGAATTTGATCAATTTACGATGTAAGTATATATCAAGTTTTTATTTGTGAATGCCTTTATCGATTTGAAACCTAAGTTTTTTACAACAACCGTTTAAAAATTATTGATGAAACAATCACTTACTTCGATCATTTAGAGAATATTTATAGATTATTCGCGCAAACGCGCACTCCCACACGCACACACGCACACATGTGCATACGCTCACACATGCACACACGCACACGTGCGCGTACGCTCACGCGTGCACACACGCATACCCGCATACAGGCACACTCACATACGCATGTTTACATACGCAATAGAAGAATTAATTAGTACACACTGCTACTTGTCTAACCAACCACGTCACATAAAATGGGTAGGAATTAGTTAGCTCGACTAGTAACCAAACGGTCGTGAGATTACAGAGCACTCGGATAGCGTAGATGTTTTGAAGTGTTGATGAAGAGTAAATAGATGGTTAGGTTAGTTATAAAACGAGAAAGAAATTGTAGACAGAAAGATAAGGAGAGAGATAACTACGCGCCACAAGCTTTAAAGGAAGCAAACATAAATTATTAGTTCTTGGAAGAGAGTCCCAGTAAAGCTTGAACCACGGAAGAAACAGGAAAGACAAATAGCCGACCATTATCTCAACAAGCGTAAATTTATTTATAAATTTACCAACAATAAATTAACTTTGTAAATTTTAATATCTATATATAATAATAACAGTGCATCCCAACATGCAATTTTTACCCCAACCCCAAACGTAAGTGTACCCTTATCCGACTATCACAATGTGAAACACCAAAGTTTCGTAATTAACATATATTTTCAAAATGATTAGTGACGAGGGCAAGTCGCGAGATTTTACGGGTGTTAAGCTCATCTTTAATCAATTTAGCTAATTTTATAAAGGAACGTAATGCCCTCCCTGTTACTCTGACAGAACTTTCATAAAACGTTACCCTGAAAAAGAAAATTTATATATACATATATTAACCGCAATAGTTTACGTTACAAAGGTAACACTTCAACTTGCCTTTCGTTTCACAATATCCAAGCATATACCCCCCTTAACAATGACAAATTCAAATACATATATAGATAATCGGAGGAGCTTGTTCAGTTCATATGCTAACATGCATAAACGAATGACTAATCAATTTCCAATTAAAGATCAATGATCTGAACACTCCTACCAACAATAAAAGAAACTTTGTACTTAAAAGCTACATATAGTACAAATAATACGACATCGACAACCGGTATACACAATTTAAGCTTTGAGTTTTTGCTACTGCGCATCGATAGCGTAAACAGTAGTTATTGAAATAATATCCAAGATGGAAGCTAAATGCTAATACAACACCGGATTTTTTATGTACAATTTCAGTAAGAATTACTTTAAATTTGGTTAAGTCAAAGGCACAAACTATTAGTTAATAGCTGGATCAGTTTATAACAGTTTTATACTAGTGAAATCTTTACAAAAGTTAAATAAATTCAGTTATCTAGAGGACACCGAAGTTGTAATAAAGATAAACAATGTGTTACAAATTCTTCGGAGTATGATTAATTAAAAGACAATTTTGTGTAGATACTGTAGTTATCCCTGCGGAAGGCAGCGTGTAACCGATGATAGGTTCAAAAGTAAATTCATCAATACTACGTTCATTAGTACGTAATGGAAGAATCTAACCTTCTGATGGACGAGTACCTTTCCGTAGTTAATACCGTTTGAATTCCATCCTCGTAATTGCAGCACATCTACCAGTAGTCATTTACAAGCAGTCCTTGTTAAGAGCACATCGTAGCAAAATCAAAAGCTTAGACGAAAGGTACACTAATGGATATTCAACCACTATGTAAAGTAAACAAAGAGAATGACAAACGAGAAGAAAAAGCAGAAAAACCTAGAAATAAGGTAAGATATATAATAGCAATTTATTTCTATAACGTTGTTTTACCTCCACAGATCGAAGACAAGCTACATGTGATAATTTAACACGAACTGGTTGAATATACTTCTTTTAATTTAAATATCGTATTTTAAGCCTAAAAGAAAGCTTCTAGTTATAACGAGATTGAAGAAAACCGAGCTAACTTACCATGTGTGTGTAAGTAACATTTTTTTTTACATTCGCAACAATAGCGATTATATTACTTCACCAAATGAAGAAATATTTTTTGTTAAAAAATTCTCATTTAAAGCTGGTGATTTATACACTGAATAACAGAAATTTTCTAAAACATATTTTACACTACACAAAATGGCCGTTAAGAAACCACAACTTAGGAGCAAGGTATTCAATAAAATTTTCTTATCAAACCTTTGGTTGTAATCAAAATGTTAAAACAGATGTATTTCGATAAAGCGTGTTTAGTAATTATTCAATGGTATCACCATCTAGTGGTGATTTAGCAAACTTACAGGTATCTATAAAATGTAAGAATTTACAGCTAACTAGAACCCACGTATAGATGGCACACACAGGAAGTATCCGATATCGACTTTTGCGCGTTACAGCACATCCATTAATACAACGTTAACGAATTCAAAACAAGTTTACGTATATTTCGATTTCGTTTGAAATCATTTTCAGTGGAACATAATAAAATTAAGAAAATTAAAATCTAAAAACTTACCAAATTGGCAGTAAACATTTAGGTAACTGAGATTAATTATAAATTTTCTAAAATGTGATCATAGTTAGAGGGCAAATTTTTGTAAATCTGTTTTATTATTACAAACAATGTTTTGATTCATCTTAACATATAACATTTCTAAAATGAGGGGTTTATTAAAATTTTGTTCTATGTCTAATATATTGGTTTATTGTGGGTTGTATTGAAGAGTATGTCCAAATTGATTACAGTGTTTATCCAAAGAAGTTCTTTTTGGCTTAACACGAACATCGGATTCATGTTGTGTTAATCTATGTTTTAGCGGTTGTAGTAATGTCCCAATTAAACCTTGTTATAAGAATTACAAGGAATTTTCTAAACTGTGTTTGTTGTATTATCTTCAGGAATAATTGACTTTAATTTAGAAAATACATTTAAACCTTAACTGTTTATAGTCAGAGTTGAAGGCTTATAAGTGCCCTACGAAGAGGTTGACGATTTTCAGACAATTTTGTGGAAGATCCAAGTCGAGTTGCATGAATAGAGAGGTGGTTGAATTTTTTCGTTGATGTTATTGTAAATTAATTATTTACACCCTGATCATTTTTGTTTATTTTATTGTATATTGTTTATTGTTTGTTTTTCTTTATTTTTTAATTAACAAGAAGGCTAAAAGTATAAATTATTGATTAACTACAGGCTTTGTATATTCAGATTCCGCGATATCTAACTCTCTCCCTAACTTCAGTGTCTGCAACCCACGATGATATACCTCAAGTTCTAACAGCTCCTCCTTTAACTCTTGATATTTGTTACTCTTGATCTTCTTCTTTTCCCTGAAATCGTGAAGATTGAACGAATGACTCAATAGGTTCTTCCATTAAAACCACGGGTAATTTTCTATGCCTTTAAGATGAACGTCAACATCGCCAATTAATCCACTGACAGCCGCACTTTGCTAATCGATAATCTCGAGTATGGCTAGATCAACGTCGTCCAAATCCTTATCTTTGCCTCCTCACTGCCGGTTTTTTTCGTATTGTCTCTTTCTATGACAAAACACTGTAAAGTGTATAATAAAGTTTAAACTTATATTACTTACTGACTAATATGCGACTATTCCATAAGCAAAACGGATTATTTCGAGCGAACGTCCAATTCCTGACCGCTGAGGCCAATTCCAGTGCCTTCCCCTTCTTCAGCACTTCGTACCAGGCAGTTTGCTTATCTTTGTTGCTGGTATTTTCCAAACAAAGCTCCATTCTTCTGCTGAATAATTGCAAGAATGGCTAATTTTTTTTGTTAGCAACAGCACGCTTATTCCTATTGCTTGCCGCAAATACAAAAACTTCTTTGCAATATTTTCGCAAAGTGACCTAGCACTTCTTATTTTTCAAACTTTGCTTTTCAACCAAATATTGTCTGAAAAGTGCAAAATGGAAAGTTGCAAATTAGTGTTATGATACAGGTCCCTAGTTGATTATACGTATATACTTTATATATTTCTACTACTAACTCGCTTGGATGAAATCAAAAGATAAACGTCCGAATTACGTGATTGCTAGGTCCGTAAGTTCTGCTTGCAGGCTTAGCAGCACTTACCAGCTATACTGGCCTGAACATTTCTCACAAATTTATTTACTGCAGCCTCTTTTATTACTTTTTGAATTTGTGCTTAACCCGCGTCAGAAATAAATTACAGAAATTTTGTTGCATTTCAATTACATACATATGTAAGTTATTTATCTACAGTGTTCTGTACATATACAATTTAAAACATGTGCGCCATGATTGAAAGTACGAGCCGTCAATACTTTGACTTCAAATACTAAAACATAAAAGTAGCATTAAAAATAATACAGAACATCTGTTGTAGGGTTCAGACTCAAAAAAGTTTACTTACAAATCTAGTAATATAATTAACTATGAAGATATATATCATTCATTATAGTTGCCATTGAATTTTACTGTAGGCATGAAGTAATCCACTAAATACCGTACACAAAATTTTTCGAGTTGATTGTCTTATTGTATCTAACAATTAACATTTAATTAATAGTCAATTAATAAATAATTAACAATTATTTATACTATCACTTTTGTACAACGCAAAATATCTGAATTGTTCATTGTTTACACTGCAATTAAATATTAAATATTACAAAAACATTATGGGCGGTTACAATGCCACAAAACTAATAAAATTTGAATGTTATTTTTATGCAATGTATTTAGTAGATCCACATATTGTAATAAAAAATTGATTTGTATACAGATTATTGATTTATATCATTTCAACATTATTAGGCCCCTGTATAACTAAGAAAAAAATTATAGTAACATTACATTACATTAGCTACATTACTTAAGCATTTTTTCATTTAAAATTTTTACTAAATGTTACGCTTTGTTAATATTCATGGTGCAAATAAATTTTGAATTAAACTTACACTGACATGTACATGTATCAAAATTGTTTATTTGAAATTTGTGATTTTGCATCATTTTACTAAATATAGTTAATTCATTGATAATCAATAATTACTGAATAATAAGTATAAGAAAATGATTTATTTAATTACTTACGGCTATCTACTAAAACCTTGTAATGCCTTGGGTACAAGGTTGGCATGGTTTTGTTACTCGATTCTTTTAAACTGATACGTAGTAAATTAAAAAAAAATTTATGTGATCAATAACACAAAACTTTCTCACCGTTTTACTAAAAATAAACGCACACACGCCGCGCCCGCTCTCGCTTGTGCCCCCATTACACCAGATTGTTGTAGCTAAATCAATGAATAGTAAATAATAAATTTTTAGTAGTAATTTGTAGGTAGTTGTTGGGTTTACATATTGTTTTACCTTCCCGTCAATGCACTTTATTTTTTTATACAAAAATTACTTTCTTCGCTTTTCGCTTATTTTGCTACAAATTCGCATCGTTTCAATATTATATATATATATATATATATATATATATATATATATATATATATATATATATATAACAGTATGTAAATTAAGAATTATTAAATCTACCCACCTACACACACTAAAAGATTTCCTCGAGTGGCACTCGAGGCAATTAGTTTTGATATATAATTCTTATATGTCTATGTAACCAGCAACTTGTGTGGCAAGATGTCTGCATGCTTGAAATTTCCAAGTTTCATACAGACCCACAAAACAGGAATATAGAAAAGTTGCTTTTAAGCAGGTAATGAATACAAATTAAAGAGAACTTATAAACTAAACTAAGTGCTAATAATGACAAAGTCATAAGGCTATGTAAATTGTGAATTATTAAAACTACCAACGTACACATAGTAAAAGATTGCCTCGAGTGAGACTCGAACCTACCACCATTACTTATCTAGAGTAGGGCTCTTAATCATCTGAGCGATCGAGGGAGCTAGTTCCATTCGATTCAATCCCAGACTATCAAGTATAATTGGATACTGTCACAATAAAAGATAAGATCATCTCTCCTTCCAACATTATCGATCTGGTTCACGAAACATTAATACAGTGAAAAACTACAAACCCACACAGCTGGAGACAGTTTGCGACGTACATTAGAGAAATAAATATACTACGAGAGTTTATCGGAAATACTCGAAGACGTGATGCTACTGTATCACCTAACATTGCACCGAGCCTCACAACTATAGGTGAGAATTTCAATGTCGATAGTGAATCGAGGGAAACCCTGCGAAGGTCTTTTCGAAAAAGACTTGCGCTAGGTTGGGATGTGTGGAGACCATAACATGGATGCTGTATACTATGATCCAGAGTATCCGGCAGGGTTTGCGGGTATGACACGTTTAGTTAATGCTGTAAAGGGTATATATGGTGAAATGAAAAAATGGCTACAGGCTCAGGAGGCTTATATGGTTCATAAACGTGACAGGAAAAAGTTTCTCCGTAATAGGTATATTATGAGCAGCATTTACGAGCTGTGGCAAGCAGATCTTTGCGATATGCGAACTTTGAGTAAACACAATGATGGATACAACTACATACTAACGGTTATTGATGTGTTCAGCAAGAGGGTCTGTGCGAGAGTTTTTAAAACGAAGACATCAGCATCTGTAATTGAAGCATCCACCGATACTTTTAAGGAAAGTGATAATACACCGGCAAATCTACAGACGGATAAAGGCAAGGAGTTTTGGCGGTCAGTGTACAAAACTTCTTCAAGAAAAAAAATATCAATTTTCACGTAACAAATAACCCTGATGTAAAAGAATCTGTAGTTGTAAGATTTAATAAAACGTTGAAAACAAAGATGTGGCGTTATTTCACTTACAAAAACTCCCACAGGTATATTGATGTACTCCAAAAACTTGTGACTGCTTACAACAATAGCCCTTATCGAAGTATAAAGATGGCCCCTCTGGCTGTAAACGATGAAAACATTTTGGAAGTGGGGAATAACCTGTACGCGAAAGGCTAAGGACATCACATCATCCTAAACATAAAGTCGGCGAACATATTAGAATCGCCAGAACTAAGTACACCTTTGAGAAGGGATATGGAACGAACTGGAGCGAGGAAGTGTGCAGTGATAAAAACAAAACCTCCAGTTTATCGCATAAGCGATCCTAATAACGATCATGTTGCGCGTACCTTTTAGGAACAGGAGTTGCAAGTTGTTACGGTTCATGAAGACGCCCTATTCATAGGCGATAAAATTTTAACAGAGAAGGACCGCGGATGATATGAGCAATACCTGGTCAAGTGGCATGGATACAGTGACAAATTTAATAGGTGGGTGTTAGCTTCGCAGCTGAGAGATATATAAAATGGAGTTTTATCTTACCTTATTAAGTAATAGTTCCATGACATATTTTCCCGACAATATAACTTCAAGTATTATTACACAACTGCCAAAACTAATAAGATTAACAATCTCATGGGTTGTAGGTATTTCGGAAATTCAGTACCCTTGTTCTTTTGCCGATGTAAGTGCGACAGACAATTTAATTTATTATAGAACTGATCCACCCGTAGGAGAAGAGGATGTGTTAGAGATGATATTAAAAAAGGCTGAATCACATTTCCAACACGACAAGGAGAAAGCCACTTATATTGAGAACGGATGGTATGTGTTACATTTCGCCTCGGAGAATTATGTCAACATTGAAGAAATTGCCAGGAAGCTAAATAACCACGATCTAATAAGTAAATTGCTAACAATCGAATACCGTAAGTTAACTAAGCGTATCAGTACGAAATTAAAAACCACGCTCTGGCAATTCGGATTCTCATAACGTTTAACCTTACAGTTGGGTTATCGGCTGTATCACAACATTGCTATGCAACTAATACCCCGCTAGCATATGGATAGGATTACCAAAGCAGATGTTTGTTTATTGCGACATCGTTGAACCGCAAATTGTGGGTGATGTTTAATCTCCGGTTATGCGTATAATAAATATTACTTCTGAAAACTACACTTAAGGGGGTCATAAAGATGTGGTTTTTTCGCCTGCATACTACATGCCCGTGATGACACGGGAATTTGAAAACATCGAGAATAATATAAAAACAGATAAGGGTGTAGCAATGCCATTCGAGTTTGGGACGTCGTGTCTGAAGCTACACTTTAAGAAAGTGCAATAATTGTTTTCCTTATCAACAGTATTATATGAATCAGGCCGGTAACGGCAATGGCTCCATCTACAGAGGTGCGCCATATCAACGTGGTTACGGAATAGGAAGCTGGCTAGGTGCTATATTTAGAAGTACAATACCGTTATTTAAGTCTGGTGCAAAGGCCGTTGGAAAAGAAGCTCTCAGAACGGGTGCTAATATTCTTGGTGACGTCGCAGAGGATCGGCCTGTTAAGGAATCGTTTCAAGAAAGATTTCACGAGGCAGGTAGAAATCTTAAACGTAAAGCCGATGAAAAAATCGACAACATGATGGGGGGTTCGGGCTACAAAAGTGTACGTCTGCTGATAATAACCAGTCTCTACCGAGAGCTGTTGCTACTAACAATGATATATTTTCAAGATATTTATTTTCTACACGCTCAATCATGTGAATGCGTCAAGTCCGAATTGGACTTGTTTCGTTTACCATCGACGCAGACAAGTATCGAGAGTGATGAATGAATATTTTACAAGTCCTTATCAACTCTTGGTGATGACGCCCCCAATAGAGTTTGTAGTGCCCGGGAATGGAAACGATTACATAGATTTAAACCAGACCATGTTCATCACAGCTAAAGTTCTAAAGCAAGATGATGCAGCACCTATTGACGCGGATGGTGTAGCACAATTGGATGCATTCGCTTTTCTCACAAGTGGAGGTTTGCTTAGATCAGAAGCTGGTGTCACAACCAAACAACACCTACGCCTACCGCTCATATATCGAAGCGTTGCTAAATTATGGGAAGGAGGCCAAGCGTTCACATCTACGTTGTACCTTAGGGCAAATAACGGTTTCTCGAAACTTTAAGTACTTGCAGCGACCAGCAAACGCATTGAGATGATTGGTCACGTACACTCGGATTTGTTTAATCCGGAAAAGTTTCTCATAAGCGGTGTTGAATTAAAGGCTACATTTGTACGTGCAAGAGATATCTTTAGTCTAATGGCCCCGTGCGAGTCAATTTACAAGACGCTAATTATGGACCCTAGTGTACTGGTGAGACGTATGCGGATCAACCCCGCTATTCTAATTGCACACGCTAAAGCTTTAGAAACAACTGCAGCAAAATATCATGTTGCAACAAGTGACGTAAAAGTGTTAACTATACCTTCAGGCATACAGCGAAAAGCATTGGATAATATCTTCCTAGGTCAGTTACCTAAACGATGTATCGTAGGTTTCATTGCAATTAAAGCCTCAAACCTATTCAATTTTCATCATAGCAATGTTAACTATATGTTGTTATATATTAACGGCCAACAAATTTCTTCGAATGCCTTACAACCAGACCTTACAGCCAACGATTTATATGTAAGGGCATATCACAACTTATTCTCCGGTACGGGTATTCATTTTTTTAATGAGGGCAACGATACATCGAGGTGCGATTACGGCTACTGTTTAATGGCCTTCGACCTTTAGTTAGAAACGGTTCCCTTCGCCTAAAAGTCGGCTTTGAAGAAGCTCTCGTAGAATACCGTTAACTGTTTGGTGTACGCCGAATTCGATAACGTGATTGAGATCAATAAACATCGGAATGTGGTCGTGGATTTCGCCTGTTAAAAGGGACAACTTTAGATTACAAGTTTCAGTGTACAACAACAGCTGGAAGAAGATGGGCGCATACTTGGACGTACAAGGGTTTAGAGGTGTTGATAACGAATTCATACAAAAGAAATTGCCGTGATTAAAGATCATGGTTCGTTACTACTGATGCTGTTAGAGCCACCTCCAGATTATTTTATAACAAAGCCTTTGTCAAGCCAGATAAGGTATTTAGAAGATAAATATCACGGCTTGAAATGGCGGTCAGGGTATGTGCCATGCAACAATTTCCAAGAGGAGGTGATAAGAACTCTGCTACCGTTTAACAAAATTCACGTTAGGGGTAGTGAAAAACAACAGTTTTTAAGATTCCTTAACAAACCAATACTAAACTTGGACGAGGTTGGTTGTCCGTCGATTAAAAAATTAAATAAGGAAGCAAAGGCGTATAGTTGTTTAAACCATAAGATCGAGGAGCCTATGTGCGCTCTAGAAAACAGATTACTACTGCAACCCTAGGCGCATACCAACTCCAAAGATGTATGCGGTACAAATGATGAAATGTTTGAAATCGAGAATGTGTTTCGACTTGTATGTGCTTCTCATCAGCTACCGAGGCACGCACCTAAATCTTGTGCAGTTATTGTGAACATGGATCCAGCAAACAAACCAGCTCAGCATTGGACTGCTATCTACATTGACGCGAGTGGTAACAAGAATATTTTGATTCTTTTGGACGACCCCCGCTAGGTTACCATTTACGTTTCCTTGATAAAAATTCTAGATGGTTCCGCTACAACAAAACGACGCTGCAGGATTACCATGCGGATATATGTGGACTTTATACGATAATGTTTTTGTATTTCAGAGTAATAAATAATGAACCAATGCTTGATTTTGTAAATAAGGTTTTCTCTACATGTTTAGTTATAAATGATGAGATAATCAAATTACTGTATAATGCTTGTTTTTAAACCATTCTACTCTGATAAATAAAAGCGTTTTTAGTAGTTTAGCTGTTTTTAATAAAGAGTTCCGTAACAAGAATTTCTATTGCAGAAACTGTTCATTAGTCTATACACCACTAGATGGCGCCACAGACAAACCAAAACAGATCCAAGAGATAGCTCCTATACTTATCTTACAAGAACCTCCTTCTTATTAAAACAATTTCAAATTTCCAGCGCAAGACCAGGTCCAAGAGATAGTTCCTACACTTACATTGCTTTAATAATAATTTTAATAACAATTACGCAATCTTCTTTGATAAAAAAGCCCTAATAAATATTAATAACAGATAAATTCTTTTTATTCTCAGGTGAAAAAAATACTATCCCCACGTGGGCGTATATAAAAAGTGAAAGTTAAGGTGCCCCAAATGTGACGTCACAAAAACAAAATGACGGCCAAGGTGCCTCGTCTCTACTATCACCAATAATCAAAATAACTAAAACTATTACATATTATATAATATAATATGAATATGCATAAGAATATGATTTAAATAATCTTAAAGGCAAAACAAATAAATTATATTTGAAAAGTCTACTTACATTAATTTTTAACAAAAAATAGTATTAACACAGTTTTCATATTTACGTTGTATGTGTCTAGAAGATTATTTAACATGTTGTTATGAAATGAAGCAATAATATTTATATAAATAAATTAACTAAACTGCGGAATAACGAAGAGAGATATAGATATTGTGAGATAATGTGTACATATACAAAAATTTGGTTTTTACATAAAAATTGATAACACATCTGTTTTACAAAATTGGAAACCAACATTGACTTGCTTGTGTGTAATTTGGTTTTTGGAATAAAAAATCTCTAGTCAGATAAACTTAGATACTGTCTAAGGTTATAAGATAATGTAAACACACGTTAATAAATGATTGTTTCTTTTTCTTATTTTTATCCATGGAAAAGTATGACGTTGAAATATGGCAACCTTTTTATAATATATTGGTAAATATTAAAGATTAATTCATTATCATTGCTTCCCGAAATACTTTTACATGGTTTCAAAATGGATTTTGTTAATACATCAGTTAAATAAGCTGCTCTACTACGCGATAAAAACTCAAATTCAATATCGTCACTAAGTTTTAATTGTAAATTCGAAATATTCAAGGTTCCGTTTTGATCCATATAGTCAGCATCTTTCCAATAACATTCTAAAAAGTTTTCAAAATCAGCAATATTTTCACGTACTATATAGTGACGATTGATATCTTCAATTTCAAGAGCATCCAACTTTAATTCATTAACACAAGATTCCTCAGACAGCTCTAGGTAGGGTATGTCTTCATACTCATTTAAGGTAAAATTTTCCTGAAATGTTAACAAAATGTATTTGGTTTACCAAGTGTTAATTTCACTTACACTACGTTGGTACAGAAGTTTCCTGTACATACAATTTCTCATTTTTACTGCTTTCTCTCCATGAGTAATGCCATTGGTTTGTTTGCACTCCTCCATAATTTCAGTTGAAATTATTGCCGCGTTTAAAAGAGGGACGTCAGTTATGTCAACTGCAACTTTTACTGCATGATTTATTAATTCTTCCAACAAATAAAAATTAATTTTGCCATTTTTTCCTAGCAGATGTTTATTTTTCCAGTAGCAACTTAGATACCTTACGAAAACGGCATTTTCACCACTAGTAGTATTTACATCTAGGTCATCCGTAGTAGTGTTTAAAGTAGTTAGACATTTTTCTTTTGCAGTTAACGTACGTTGTGTTGTAGTACTGGGAGATTCTGTTGAATTTTGGGCGTTGTCAAAAGTAGTTTGCTCATAATCAAACGGTTGTAACACTATATCAGTCTAAATGGCAACAAATGTTAGTTTAACATACTATTGATTCATTTCCGTTACCTGATACGAAAAACAAATAAGAAAAGAAATAAAAATCACTTTTAAAGTCATGCTTAAAGTATCACTGCATATAATTTTTCTATTAATGTTTTTCTGCTTTAAGTATCTGTATTTCAAGAATAAGTATCACGATATGGAGGTTATTAGCACTGCTTCACTGATAAGACACATTTTGCGTTAAAGTTATTAAACAGATAGTGTTAATGTACATTACCAAATCCATTTTATATCATTATTTTAAATGTTTATAAATTTATTTAAACATCATTTGATAATGAGAACTAGTTTCAGTGTCACAAATGTTTTTGGGCTTTGAGTATCGTTATTTATACTTTCAGAAAATCTAAAGATAATTACGCGAATAATAAGCCGTTTTGTTTAAGACAGGAATATATTATCCACATTACGCTTACTCTTGATCTTTTCAGGGTATTTTTAGTTGTCTGTACAAACATGGTCAGATTAGAAAAAGTGATTAAAATTGCAAGAGCTGATAACACGTTAAAGCCATTCGATGGTTATAAAGCATGGAAGAAAATAAAGATATAGCTTTCAACTCACGAAATATATAAGAGTTTTTTGTGCTACTTTCATTAAATAAAATACATTTCCACCTTCCAACCTACATATACCTGCATATGTAAGCACATAAGGTTATAGAATCGACATCTTTTTCACTAACGCTAAATCGACTCATTAGTTCATTTTAAAACATTTGACAAAGTTTCGCCGAAATCGGCCGTGTGTGAGTGGGTGTGTACGTGTGTGCGTCTGTGAGTCTTGTGTGGTTATGTGTTTGTAAGGTTGCATAAAAAAAATTTTAATTAAATTTATTTCATTTATTTTAATTTAAATTAGCATCTAGATGTATATTAACCTCTGTCTCTCATGAAGTTTTAAACGTCTGTTTGACATAGATTATTGTTTTTGCGTTTACAATGTTGCCTATGTTGTAATGATGTTGCATAGTTGTCCTAAAAAAATGATATTAAAACTATTTCATTTCTCTTAATTTCCATTTTGTAGGTTGGAAGGTCGTGTGGTATTCCACACCAGATATTTTTAAATTAAATTGACGTATCTTTTGCTATTAATGTTATAAAGCTTTACATTGTATTTCAGATTAGAATTTGTCGTATTGAATTTAAAATGAATTTCTCTGTTAGAATTAATTTAATCAAAGTCGAAAATATCATATAAATTTTCCCCAAGAACTTAAAATTATGAACGTAATTTGTTATTGAGTGTAATTACAATAGTCTGGAGAAAAACAAGATATAAAATTATAAGTTGTTTTTCATATTAAGTTTCTATTACCATCCATTGCGATACAGAGGAGAAATGGTGCCAGGAGTCTTTCTATGTAAAGCATACCGATTCGTGTTTAGTTAAGAATTATCATAAAGGAGAAGGCAATATTTATCGGAGTTACAATTTGCCCTAAGCAAGTTAAGTACATGTGTACCGTAACATGAGACAAGGCCGTGAGTTACTTGAAAAGTTGTCAATTCAGTTTCTATGTGAACGTGCGGGGTTAAAGAAAAAGATGACGTAATTTTTCCGTTTCTTCTACCGCGGTGTCTTCGTTTATAGCGCGGTTGATAATTGAATATAATGAACAATATGATTGGTTGTCGATATTAAAATTCAAGATGGCGAAACTGAGGGATTTTTGAGTGTGTGTCTTCAATCTTGGTTTTACTTTGGTTAAGTGTAGTTGGGGGCAGAAGGTAGTGGTACATAATTTGCGGACGACGTACCGGGAACTTAGGAACGTATCGATGGCAGCGCGTCCCTTTCGCCTTTGTGCGGCTTTTGTTGGAGGTTCACCAGGCCTGGGAACTTTATGTGGTTTTATCATAGTCAGCAAGACCTTATCGTTTCCGAAATTAGGATAGTGTTTTCGTCAAGTGATTCCTGATTGGCGGAGTTTTAGATCGCTTTTGCGGATTTAATACGTTTTTATGGTGAATTATTGTGTGTGCCGATCCCTACTTCCGTAATTTTGCCTATCAGCCTTTAATAGACCAAGTCTCACTGTATATAGTAACTTTTGTGAACAATATATTTTTAAAAACCGCGTACCGCACAAAATTAAAAAAAAACACCGAACGCGTTTCGATAGCTACGCTGTCATCATCAGCGGTCGTCTAGGGTGGACTAAATCAAACTTGTAACATATATATCAGCGAGTAACGCTTCGTTGCTAATCTGGTGAAAGTGAAAGTGAAAGTTGTGAAAGTTCAATGAGTTCTGAGTAGCCTAAAGCTCCTTGATCATCATTATTCATTAGAATTTGTTTGTTTTTGTAGATCTCTAAACTTCCATAACAATCAAGTTCGTGTTTATTACTAACATGTTTAATTAATGATACCTCATCTATTACATGATTTTTAGCAAACATATGTAGGGCTACGGCAGACTTGTTCCAACGTTTGTATTTTATATAAGCTAAATGTTCTTTAAACCGAATTTTGATAGGTCGCTTAGTTTGACCTACATATATTTGTTCACAATTTTTACAATTAACCTTATAAATTCTGGAGCCATCCTGCTTATCCACTTTATCCTTTGGATTACCTCAAAGAGTTTCAAACTATTATCTGAAGTGGTTACTGTTTTCAAATTAATTTTGGAAAATATTTTAGATAGACCTTTTGTATAAGCATAAGGTAACTTTACATACTTTGTTTTTATTTGTTCTCTAGCGTTACCTAATGTAGTTGCGTTCTTAACCCTCATCCTATGTGTTTGTTTCCTAACTATATTCATAACCACTTCATCTGAAAACCCATTGTATGCAGCAATTCCTTGAATAGTGCGCAATCCTTTATTATAATTTTGAACTGAAAAAGGAAAATTAAGCAATCTATAAAAAGTTAAAATCCGCAAGTTTATGCTGACTACAGTGATTTGAGTCATTGGTTATGAATCTTTTAGTGCTAGTTTCCTTACGATAAATATCTATATCTAGTTTAATACCATTTATTGTTACCGGTGTGCCAAGGAACGAGAGACTGTCATTTGCCTATATCTCACAGGTAAATTTGATTGTCAGAAATTTGGAATTTAAAGTTTCTACAAAGCTCTTAATACTACAAATTTTAGTATTAAGGATGGCAAACACATCATCCACGTATCTAATCCAAACTAACTTCGATAAAAATCATGTAGAAGATGAGGTATCATTAATCAAACATGTTAGTAATAAGCACGAACTTGATTTTATGAAAGTTTAGAAATCTTCAAAAACAAACAAATTCTAATGAGTAATGATGATTAAGGACCTTTAGGCTACTCGGATCTCATTAAACTTTCATAACTTTCACTTTCACCAGACTAGCAACGAAGCGTTACTTACTGTTGGTATTATACGTTAGAAATGTTCTTTAATCCGCCCTAGACGACCGCTGATGATGATAGCGTAGCTATCGAAACGCGTTCGGTGTTTTTTAATTTTGTGCGGTTCGTGGATGTATTTTGTTTTCTTGGAATATATTTTTAACAAGAAGATTATGTGTAAATAACTATACCGAATCATAATGTTACGTATAAATTGTATACCCGGTGCAATAGTTAATGTAATAAATTGGATAATATCGTTAGTCAATTACTTAAAAAT
The DNA here is from genome assembly GCA_036346205.1 of Vesta saturnalis. Classification (NCBI taxonomy): domain Eukaryota; kingdom Metazoa; phylum Arthropoda; class Insecta; order Coleoptera; family Lampyridae; genus Vesta; species Vesta saturnalis. The sequence goes on along the minus strand of JARFJB010001893.1, from coordinate 2,484,102 downwards.
ATAATGTCTATGAATTTGTCATTTGGATTGTCGTTATTATATAAGTTTATCTTGATTTGCTAATCTTTACAATTTTGCAAATTATTCTATTTTCACCTATTTACTACTATTTACATGAACTTTCATTGATCCTTCTCCCTTAGTTGTTTTCTACTTTTCCATGTTTCCTCCATCCATTCCGCTCCCCCTCCTTTTTCCTCAAGTATTTCTTCCACACTCCTATCCTCCTCCGTTAACTCCCCACACTCTTTTGTGATATGTGCCTTATATTCTCCATTCCTTCCCCGCATAATCTACATCTTCTCTCTTCCTATTTTCTCCAATACTTGTTTCCTCACTCTTCATTACGGCATCTGAACCTCGCTATAATTTTTTTCTTTCCACTCTTCCCTTTTCCTTTCAGATATTCTAGTATCCCATCTCCTTTAATCTTTTTGTAATTTTCATTGTATTTTGCTTAACTTATTTTTACCCATCTTTCTTGCTTTTGCCGATTAAGAAAGTTTCCACCGAGGAGGCCGTCAGATCCAGGTCAATTTTCGCTGTTCACGTAGAAAGAAGAAGAAAGAAAGAAAATTCAAAGAACATTTCTAAAGGTTACCTACCGTTGTATATTTATTGTGCTTGTTTGTGTTTTATAATTGACATTGTTTTATCGCATTATGCAAGGTTAAGCGAATGAACGTAGATATTTGATTTTGAGGGTTTCGACCTGTTAATATTACATTGTTTATTTTAAGAACTGATTTCAATTGCGCAATTAACGTTTGTAGATGTAAAATGTATGTAATACAAATTTGATTTGTACTAAATTTGCCGATTGCCAACGTTCAAAGGAGCAAAATTGATTTCGGTAATTCATTTTAAACATTAGTTTTGCACAAACTGCAGATTAGTTCCCAATAAGGGTTGAAATTTTATTCCATAAATACAAGTTTAAGTTACCTGGTGTGTACACTGTTGTGACGAAGTATGTATATTATTGTTTCTGATATATCAATATAATATAGAGTTGGTTAATGGAATTTATGAACTTTATATTCCCGAACAGCGAAAACCTGTTAACAGAGTTAGTGGTTATTCTATTTTCATTTTAAAGAAACAATTTAAGAATTAAGTCAAGGTGAATTGTATTTATTAAATGTCATTTGCTTGTTTTAAAAGTGATCAAATGAAAAATTCACGACCGGAGTTGACTCAGTCATTTATACTTTTTTTATAGCACATTCGACTCGAACATGTATGTCTTGTCATTTCATTATACTCATTGATTACCGCAACAAAATTGATCTGTAAATAATGACTGTCAAAATCGTGGAGACAGCATGGTGTCCAACACATATAATAATATCACCACTACAACAAGTATTTGCAATCTGGCGGATTCGAAATAGCATCCAATAAGATATCAAAATTTTGAGCCAATATGGCGGACACAAAATGGTGATCAATAACACATTTAATTTTTGCAATAACACCAATATGACTTGTTTCCTAACCAAATCGGTACATAAAGAATCATTTTTCAATATTTAGAATTCAATATGATGTCGAATAAAATAAAACTTCCACATTTAGTAGTTGCCCGTCCAAACGATGCGTTAGGCTATTCCCCTAATGACATTGGCCTCCATTTATATCAAACCTCCTAAACAATAAAATAACGTTCTTGTCCACCTACGAAATTTGTTTAACCGTTTTCCCAACAGAATTGGTGTATAAATAAAGGCTTTGCGCAGCTGTGGTCATAAAGGATAACGAATATCCTAAAACCACACAATTTTGTTGTTTCTCGTCGAGGGAATACCTTTGGTTCCTTTTCCAACGAAATCTGTGAATAATACAGAGTGTGGGAATGTATGGTCCAAATGATAAACTGCACCGTACAAAAACAACACAGCCAACGCGATTGGCCGTTTCTTGCCAATCTAGGCAAGTCCTTTAAACATTTTCCCAACGAAATTAGTGTATAAATTTTTTTTTTCATCACTGGCCTAAAATGATGACCAATGTGCTAACATCATAGTATTTCTTGTTGTCCATTAAGGTAATGCGTTGGGCTTTCCCAAATAACCCTGAATACAGTTGTCTCAATGCGTCTGGTTATTGTCCCAACGAAATTGGCGTATAAGTAGTCATCCTTGTCCCTAAATCAAAGGTAATAAAAGTTCAGTCTTTCCCATCGAGGCAATCGAATTAGTCGGTTTCCTAACAAAATTGATCTATAAACAAAGCTTCTGGGCATCTATGGCCCAAAATGATTACAAACACCGTAAACGGATAAGCTGCAGGCCAACAAATTTTCACACCTTATGAGAGCCCAAATTTTGTTTCATAACATTTAACTTAGGATCCAGTTTAGCATTTTGTTGAATGGTGGTCAAGTAGAATATATACGGCACCAGTTTGCAAAATTTGGACAAAATCGGTCAACGCATTTCTGAAATCTGTGTGCTCATACATCCACCCAGGCGGATGGACGGACTGACACAACAATCTCAGTTAGCCCCTCAAGCTAAAGCTGTCGCTACTTAATAAAACCATAATATTTCAGTAAGTCTTTTGGCCAAACACCAAATTCCTCGTAATAGCATTAGAGGACTGAATCAGGTAGGCCGGTAGAGATTTCCTGGCCTGTGGGATTAAAAAATGGTCCTTTAAACTAAGTCAATAAAAAAATCGGAAATTTCATGCCTGCTGTCTGTCAAAGTGCGAAATGCAAAAACTATTGCTCTAGAAAAGTTTTTTTTTTCAAACGTTAAAATATTAGGTCATTGTTCGACTGAGTAGTAAGCGCCAAATTTTGACATATTCACTAGAGCAGATTTCAGTTTTCCTTTTCCTGTCTCCGTAGGGAAGTGTTATGGAAACTCAAAAATTTAGTTTTCATTTATTAATAAAAAGATTATAATTAATTTTCAGACCTATTCATTAATGTAATATTAAATGAATCCCCATAACATTTCTGCAGCATTTCCCTTTTTGATGTTTCAAAAAAAGTCTTCTCTCTAGCATATCCCTCGGTCTTAATGAAGCGTACTTGTGATACATTTTGATGCCATCTATATTTATTTTCATCATCTCGTCGCACCTGCATGCGCCGGTTACTCCGATTAATAACACAATCAGAATAAATCATATTAAATTGGGAGAGCACAAAATTAAAACTGATTTAAATTTACCTTTATTCCTAACTATACTTCATCTGGTGTGTCCATTAAAACACCTTGAAACTGTTATTTAGTAAATATTTTTAACTTTTTTGCAGAATATCCTTCATTTTTCGTTTTCAGAAAACATTTTAACTTTAAATATCAACTTATTCCATGCTTAATAATTAATTCGGATTTGATTATTATTTGAATAACGGGACCACATTGTCGAAGATTTCCATTCCTTATCTTTTTGCATCAGGTTAAAATACGCAAGAAATACGTTTCCCCAATAAATATTCACTTCCTTTCCATTGAATAAAGTGTTGATACGCAGCAAAATACTTTTCGCAGAATTTTGACGGTCCTAGGTACGATACTACTTCATTCGCTTCAACTGTATTGCATTCTAAAACCAACTAATTTATAACAATTATCTTTTCAATAATTTAATTAACTTACTACTTTCTTATTAAAAATTACGACCTGAGAAATAATTATTTCACCCAATAATAAAGTTATTTACTATGTTATCAAGGAAGCAGTACCTACATATTCATGAAAACAAACTTGCCTACTTGACAATGGCGTTTAATTTAACGAACGGTAATAATATCCCTTAAAAACCAATCATTAAAAATAAATGTTTTGAGCAGATTTAGGAAAGTTTAAGGAAAAAATTGCATAGTTTATTTCTAGGAGCAGTTACTTTTCATGACTTGCCTTCTATGGTGTAATGAAAAGAATGTGAACTTTTATTCAGAAAATGTACTTCTCGCGTATTTTAACCAGATGCAAAAAGATAAGAAATAGAAATCTTTGACAATGTTGTCCCGTTATTCCAAAAACGGGCGCGGCATGAAAAATAATACTTCACATAAAATAATCTACTATTGTATATTGAATGATTTTTTTGTCTGATTATTTTGTCTGTTAATATTAAGTATTGTATGCTACTAAATAGTAAACTTTGTTCATTTAAATTGTATTGCGCTAAATATCATATTTTTAACCGACCGGGAATCGTTAGTTCTGTTACGGAACTAATTAGGTCAGTATAGTTATATTTATTACTAGCACGTAGCCTACCATGATTCCACGTGAAACTAGTCCGCCCTTGGAAATAGGCGTCTGACACGAATATAACGTAATATTTAAATATTACGTAATAATCGAAAAAGTTGACACACAAAGACTGTCGACAGCTTTTCCCAAACATTCAAATATCACCACAAGTGATGCGCTAGAAATCATCGAAGCTGTGTATGACATCAAAATAACGAAAATAGATATCTGCCCATCACGATTAAAATACTTATTCCTTATTTTTATTATGTTTTCATATTATATAGTTAGTAAACATTAAAATTTGTTTGTCGACGACTATAGTATAATATATTCTTTATATGCATCGGCAAACAATACTAATAGTATACATTACAAACTAATTTTCATTAATCACTGTTACTGTCATTAGCAACGGGATTATCATAAATAAATCACTGTTGTTTTATAAATTGTCATGGTATCCGTCAAATACATTCAATCAAGAGTGTTGGTTTGTACAAAGAGAATTAATCTCTTTCTCTCTCTTAGACGTTCACGCATTTGCGAATAATACTAACGTTTGAATAAAATCGAAGTGAATTGGGCGATGCCCATTTATTTATTACCATGTTAACGTCGATGTAACAATTATGCATCATTTTTCTATAATTTTTAATTAAATTTAGTTCACTTGCTTGCAATTTACTAAAAAACGGATCTTCCGTCTACTTCTAAAGAGCAGGTAGCATTAGCGCCACCCGATGTTCAGCAAGCAGCTGAAATAGCTAATGAGTCTAAAAACTTTACTTGAGCGCATACGTTTTGTAAATGGAAAGTGGACAAAAAAGTGGAATCTGCAATCTTGCTTACTTTGCGGAGCTAAATGTAAAATACCAATGTTCTACATTGTGAAAGCAATATACAATGCTCAAAAGTACAATAAGCCTAAACGCAAATTTAAATATGTCTAAATATGCTAAACTACAAGCATATTTAAAACGGAAGTGGAAGGGATATGTTCCAAAAAAAGCAAACACATTTACTCGAGAGCATATTAACAAATTTTTCAAGTCTGTGCTAGATGATAAATACCTCCCAACAAAATGTGAACTAACCGTATATTTTTCTAGTCGCATTAATAATGGTAATAATGGGTGCTTTCCGCTCAATTGAACTATATAACATGAAAATTAGCGAAATTCAAGATTTGGGAACAACACTACTTGTTACAGTCCCTAACACAAACACAAAAATTATACGCAAATTTACAATAACTGGCGAGTTTTACGCAATGTGTAAAGAGTGTATGTTTATGCGAGAAGTGAAAAGCAACATAGTTTTTCTCCAGATGAGAAACGCAAAATTAACCAAAACAAAAAACTGGCATTAATTCCTTTATAAAAATCGGTAGAAATATTGCTAATTTTTTGAAACTACCGAACTACCCTGGACATAGTTTCCGGAGAACATTCGCTACGATTTTAGTTGATGCGGGTGGTGATATTACTACCTTGAAAAGGCATGGGGGCTGGAAGTCCACAACGGTAGCAGAAGGTTACACTTAATGACCCCACTAAAATAAAGAGAATACTGCTAACACAATTTGTAATGCAATTACAAGTTTTAGCAGCAGTAATATCATTACTGAAGCAAATATCGGTGAATTACAGGATATTAAACTAAATTAAGTGCCAGCGTTAATATAAAAAATTGTTCTAAATTTACAATTAATATAAATGTTAATAAATAAAATTTACGTATGATTAATATTATAAATGTTAATTCTTCTTAAACTGGTGTGTTTTTGGCGATAACTAGATTAATTAGCATTTTATCAAACAACTGAAAAAAATCATTTACATTTCATCATAATTTACAGATCAACATGTCCGTGTTAATTTTAAACGAAATAAGTATTTGAATTAAATTAGAGATATTTGTAGTTGTGGACAAAGCATAGTATACAACTCGCATATAAGGCCTATTAATCACTCGAACGATTCGCTCTACCCGCCTGCAGAGTTCCGCAAACATCGTTCTCGTGGTTAATAGCCTCTCTTATGTGCTCTTTGTATAATATACTATTAACAGTTCATCACTTTTTACCGAAGTGATAGCAGTAAACATTTCTGTTATATAAACCTAAATAATAATACAAGATGTCACCCAAAGATAAGCCCTTTAATGATGAATAGAAATGGTTTATATTTTCACACTTACAGATTAAAATTAGCTTATACGATAAAGAATTAAAATCCTGCACTTAATTTTTAATTGCGATAATTAAAATTAATACTAAAAATAGTACATTTTAACTCACTTTGAAACCGGAAAGTTGTGTTATATAGGACAAGTCCTATTATTCAATTCAAACAATTGACGTAAATATAATCTAAACCTACATTAAACATATTTATATACTATGTCAAATATCATGAAGATAACATTCAAGAAAAGTCGCCAGTGCAGTAATATATAGAAAAACTTCAGTGGCAGTCTGCCTACGTCATAAAATAACAAATAATAGCAAATTCTGAGATACGTTGATATAATACAATCTTACTATACATAAGTATAATGGGGGCAGCTGAGGACACAGACGGCATAATTAATTAAAGGTGGTGGGGGAAGGAGTGAGGTTATTCACGTGACGCGCTCTTCATCCACGTGTCCACGCTCTTTTCATATTATTGGTCGTGCGCGCGCATACAGCCCTAGCCCTTGCGTTCTAATTGGCGGGCCTGAGGGTAGACCACACCCACTGGTTTCTAATTGGTTCTTAGATCCGTCCAGCCTGTGTTCTGATTGGAGACCAAAGGCTCAAATCAATTAATCAGATCAATTAAGCAGATCAATCTCAATCAAATCATTTAATCAATCAACCAGATCAATCTCAATCAGATCAATCTCAATCAGATGAATCTCGACCAAAAGGGGTAGGCCACACTCCTTTTAGAAGACCAGATCAATCTCAATCGGATTAATCTCAATCAATCAATCTCGATCAAATCAAATAATTAAAAGTTGTGGATCAAATCAATCAATCTGAATTAAGTCAATTATCAATCAATTAATTAAGTCAATTAATAAAATCAATTAAACAAAGCCATTTCAATCAGATCAATCTCATTCATTCAATTAATCAGATCAATCTCAATCAAATCAATATTAAGTACTCCATCTAGTGTTGTATTTCTAGGACTAATGAATATTTTCTGTAATAGAAGTTGATCGTGACTCCACCTAGCGGTAAATACATGCACAAGGTCAACGTCAATCAAATCAATCTCGATCAAAAGGGCCTAAGGGTAGGCAAAGTCCCTTCCAGATGACCAGATCAATCTCAATCAGATTAATCTTAATCAATCAATCTTGATCAAATCAAATAATTAAAAGTTGTGGATCAAAATCAATCAATCCCAATCAAGTCTATTAATCAATCAATTAATCAAATCAATTAAACAAATCAATCTCAATCCAATCAATGAATCAATCAATCAGATCAACCTTAATCATTCAATTAACCAGATAAATCTCAACCAGATCAATCTCAATCAAATCACTATCGAGTACGCCATCTAGTGGTATATTTCTAGGACTAATGAATGTTTTCTGTAATAGAGGTTGATCGTGACTTCACCTAGCGTTAAGTACCTGCAGATCCCTGTAATCGTTAGGGCGGGAACTTTTAAATAGTATTCTAATAAGGGGACCTCATACTAACTCATAAGACAACTGTGGGACTCCTGAAATTGTATTCTAATAAGGGGAGAGCTTCATACTAACTCATAAGACAGATATAGGAACTTGTGTTAGGGCCTTCGCCCCCCTTTGTCGTAACCCCTTAGAGGGAAATTTGAAGTAGTAATCTAATAAGGGGCCCTCATACTATCTCATAAGACAGGTATAGGACTCTGAAACTTAGCCCCTTTTAATTATGAGTCATAATTAAAAGTAACACTCAAATGGAATAATCAATCATCTCAAATCATTCTCAAATACCACAAATCAAAAATGATTTTATTCATTAAGCCAATCTCATCATCATTACATAATATAGCAATTATAAAACCGTTGTTATTTTTAAAACGTTAGGGAAAATTCAAGCTTTGTAATGGATGAGTTTTTTAAATGACCCTGTATTATTTGTTGTGAGAGTTCAAATAAAAAGTATCAGGGCATTAGCTATCGCAAGCCAAATTAGTAAGTTAGAAGCATAATTTAAGTGAATAAATACATTGCGTAAGATGTCTTATCGGAAACACCTCTGTCAAAAAGGGCAGGAACTTGTGTTAGGGTCTTCGTCCCTTATCGGGCCCCCTTGGCGGGAATATTTAAATATTATTATAATAAGGGGCCCTCATACTATCTCATAAGACAGCTATAGGCCCCGAAACTTATTCTCAGGTCTTCGCCTCCTTGTTTGGGCCCCTGATGGTGACGCCATCTACTGGTGTATTTTTAAAACTAATGAATGTTTTCTGTAATAGCGGTTGATTATCGATAATAAAAAGATAAAAGGTTTTCAGTAATGTATTACAAGTAATACTATTTATAGGATTACACCCCATGTATCAGCAGTTTCTTCTTTTCATCTGACTTCTCGGTGGCTGTAGTAGTATTAACTTTGACCTTAGTCTCAGATGCATTTTCTTTATCATCTTCTGTGGGTTCATCATCTTCAGGGGTTGTTATACAATAATAATTTATCCTTAAGTCCTCAAAATCTCGAATAATTTCGATTGAGGGTTCATAATACGGTGAATTCATTTTAGGATGTTGACGAATTCACAGCTTGAAAGTAACTAACGTAAAAGCATGATGTGTTTTTATTTTACCCGATGTTCACCATTACACAGCCATGGCGATGCATGGTTTAGTGTAAGTGTGTGTTGAATGTATAAAAGTATAAGCAAAAAGTTTTTAGGTTAGGTCAATACACGTACAATATTAGGTTACAGCACGCACACACGTAAACATTTTTAGGTTAAGTCAATACACGTACAATATTAGGTTAGATTAATAAACGCACGGTTTACGTCAGGTCAATGCCCGCGCACGAGTATTGAACTATCATAAATCGTGCGTTCATTATTGATTACCACCTGTATATTCGTACACATTTCTGAAACGTTGTTAATACAATGTGTCCCAAATTCGCTTCTCTATAAAGGGATCTCGGCTTCTGTTATACTTATGGCAAAGGCTAAATGGGGAAAGTTTTAGAGGAAGCTTAGGGCATTCGATATCAGGTTTCAGATTTACGATCGGTCAATTGGTTTTGAAAATATCGGCGAAAAACCGAAAATGGCGGATTTCGTTTTTCGCCAGTAAATCCGAAATGGTTAATTTGACAGCTGTCACAATGTGAGATTATTTGGCCAGTTTTTTAAGACGAATAAGATGGCGTGTATGACATGTCACAATCGTCTTTTGTTATCCCACAATCTGCCTCAACTTTTATTTTTCTTATTGCCGCCATATTGGATTTTTCGATTTTTTGAAAGAGCGCAATATTTCCAGTTTAGTGATGTCTCACAAGTGCATAAAAGATTAGAGTTTCATCGAAATATCACACTTTCTAAAGTTAGGTCTTATTTATTATTATTAGTGGGACATGATTTATTTGTCAGTAAAATTGGGTTTCATTTTTTCCATATAAGGTGGCTCTGACTTTGACGTTAAATAATTCAAAGTAGTGTTTTCATAAGTACTACGCTTTTCTGTAATTAAAATCATAAACGTGACACACAAATTGTAAAAGCCCGTTGAAAATGGCCGGTATTCCCTATTAAAATGAAGAAAAGTTTGACATGTTAGCGCTTTACTTGCAGTCAAACCGAAACGCCGATATTACCTCAGCGAGGTATTTGGAGATGTACCCCGAACGACGGCAGCCTCATAAAACCCACTTCAGAAAAATTGTAATTAATTTAATTAACTATGGGGCCTTCGAACAGTCTAAAAGCGGATACAATATTGATAATGAAAATCGTGACAGAAACATTTTACAAGCTGTCAACGAAAACCCAAGTGCATCGGTAAGAACGGTAGAACGGGAAATTCGTGTGTCAAAATCAACGGTACAAAGAGTGTTAGAAAAGAATAACTACTATCCATACAAACCCACAATAGTTCAAGGACTTAGGGAAACTGCTTTTCCAAGACGAATGCGCTTCTGCGAGTGGTATACTAGAATGTGTAATGAAAATCCCGATTTTGTTAATCATGTCTTGTGGTCTGATGAGAGTAGGTTTACGAATTGTGGAGTTTTTAATAAGCACAGCATTCATCATTGGGCTGTATAAAACCCTCACGAAGTGGCAGAGAGACGTCTACAGACCAGATTTGGAAGTAACGTTTGGTGTGAGATTATTGGTAATTTAATCTAACTTACCTATTTTAATTGGGCACCTATGTATTATAAATTATTAATCATTGCAGGAAATCGACCTATAGGACCATTTTTGTTTGACTACAACTTAAACGGACAGAGGTACCTAGAGCTTTTGCGAAAGCAGGTTGTGCCGGCTTTACGAGATACTCTCACCGAAGATGAGTTCAGAAGAACCTGGTTTCAACAGGATGGATGTTCGGCACACAACATCATTCAAGTCAGAAACTTCTTAAGGGAGCAGTTTGATGAAAGAATTATTGCATTAAATGGTCCAATATCTTGGCCTCCTAGATCCCCTGACCTTTCGCTCTTGGATTTCTACCTCTGGGGTCACACAAAGAATGAGATCTACGAGTTTGATCCTCCTGCGACTATAGAAATCCTGAGACAGAGAGTTTTGGATACATTTAGAAATAGTGTTAACGGAAATACACTTGCTAGGGTTGTACGATAAACAGTCACCAATTGTCAAAAATGTCTCGATGTAAATGGACGTTATTTTGCAAATCTGTAAATTAATTGTAATTGTAATTTTATTGTAGGTTGTTCAAAGGTTCAAGTATTAATTAAATTAATGACGATTTTTCTGGCTTTATTTTTAACACACTCATAGCTGGGAATTTGTCCCAAAACATCTGTCTTGTTGAGAGGTCGTTATTTAATTTCATGTTTTATTGAAAATTCAAAGAATTTTATGCATTAGTTATTAATGTTATTTTGCGACAAATAAATCATGGCCTACTTATAATAAATAAGACCTAACTTTAGAAAGTGTGATATTTCGATAAAACTCTAATCTTTTATGCAGTTGTGAGACATTCACTAAACTGGAAATATTGCGCTTTTTCAAAAAATCGAAAAATCAAATATAGCGGCAATAAGAAAAATGAAAGTTGAGGCAGATTGTGGGATAACAAAAGACGATTGTGACATGTCATACACGTCATCTTATTCGTCTTAAAAAAGTGTCCGAATAATCTCACATTGTGACAGCTGTCAAATTAACCATTTCGGATTTACTGGCGAAAAACGAAATCCGCCATTTTCGGTTTTTCGCCGATATTTTCAAAACCAATTGACCGATGGTAAATCTGAAACGGGATATCGAATGCTCTAAGCTTCCTTTAAAACTTTCCCCATTTAACCTTTGCCGTAAGTATAACAGAAGCCGAGATCCCTTTATAGAAAAGCGAATTTGGGATACATTGTATACTTTTGAATTCAAACTTTTATATTTGCTAAAATTAATTACACTAATAAAAGAATGAACAAGAATACTCCCATAAATGTTAATAAAATGGTTTATACTTAATTAAACGTGAATCTGCCGTTCTAAATATTAAAGTGAGGTAGCTGCTAAGAGGAATGTTACTTAATACCTTATTTTTCAAATGAATAATCGGTGTTTTAGTTTCTGATCGCAATCGTATCGTCATTTTTAAACACTTCATTCCAACCTTTACTTTCTTACCAATAATACAAGAAAAACATATAATTGACTATTAAATTCAGCAAACTTGTACTCATAAAACGGCAGCAGTATGCTTTCAGTTGCATATATGAACCAACCAAAATTTTGATAACGAACAGCTTATCAATGTACAAATCTTTCAAGCAGAATTTCTCAAATATTCATTAAAACCAAATTTGGTATTAATTTCACTATGGTTTGATTGTAACTTTTCTGTACATGTAACTATTTTCAATACGATGTCATCAAGTATACTTCTTGAAATTTTAATTTGATACAGTACCTTGATGAAAAACACAAACTAACTGTAAAATGAATATATATTAAAAAATGAATAAATTAAGTTTCTTTTCCATTACGTTAGTCAAAATCTACTTCTTGTATTAATCTCCGCGTTGAAATGAAATGATGATGATAAATGACGGTATCCTTTATAGGTAGCTAAATCTACCACTCAGTATACGGGAAAACCATCATACTACCTAATATTTAACGGTCTATATGTGGCAAAGGCGACCGACAGTTATAATTTTCGGTAGGATTGTACTTATTCATTGTTACTGCTTCTTCTGTTATTCAAAACCTAATTTACACTTTAAAATTACGTATAGCACACACAGCTACCGCAAAGTTATTATTGACTCGCCAACACCACTATTTCTTTAAAATAAGCTTGGAAAGTATTACAAAATTTAATTTAAACGTTTTCCTATCACAGAATGATTCAGGATTAGTCACAAATGTCATTTAAATAAACATTTGACCGTCTTATAATCCACAACTCATGAGCTCCTTCAAGTGACATGTGTCCGTGATTTTATTATAGATTTGCCAATAATTTTCAAAATTATAAATTATTTGTTAGTACCGTATATCTTAAATGTAGTGTCAACTCTCGTAATTTGATGTAATAACGCATCAATGTTTGGAGAAGATTTTCTATTGTAACATTTTCTTTTGCCTTTTGCATATTTAAAAGGTTTAGGAATTTTTTGTGTTATTTTCTAAAACAAAAAATGAAGCTTTTGTTGTTGATCAAAGTAAAATGAAAGTTTTAAAGGGAAATGTGATTTACATTTTTGGTATTGATGTTTAGGAAACCCCTTTTACTAAGTTGACAGGAAACATTTCTTAGGGTCTTTGTAAATCCGCATTACTATCTAAATCTATTTGAAGGTTTTTTAATTTGTTGTTTAAACTGACGAATTTACATTACATGTGACACGTGCGTTTTAAGCACACCGTTTATTTGTAAAAAAGTAACCATTTATTATTTTTGACATTTTAATCAATTTATGTATATGTATTGTATATTTTAATAGAGGTCATCGTAAGCTAGTTTCACCGTTAACAATACATTATTGTTTTTTTTATCAAATTAGTGATTGATTTTTTTTGCGGCACGCAGTTATTTGAATTAAGCGTACAAATATTTTTGAAGTCTTTCAGGTTGGCGAGATCTGCTGGCCCCAGTACCGCGTGCGAAGATTACCTTTGGTAAGCGAGTTATTTGAGTATTTTGAGCGAGCTGTGAACTGGCGTAATTAGGCATTTCAACCCCTTTCGTGACATTTCAAACACTTCGGCGCCCTTTTCCGGTTTTATGTCGTTTCAACCTATTTAGACTCATATATGGTAAACTATCCTATTGTGCGCAAAATTTAGTACACCGAACCCATCCCGACCGCTGGCTAGTCGAGGAAAAGTTTATGTGTTATTAAGTTTTACTGCCAGTTTATACCGTAACACATGGTTCCTTTATAATCTAAATCCAATCCAATGAGAAGTGTGGCTTCGGCGGCTAAAACGAGAATCGCAGTTCTACAAAATACGTTCTTCCTTTTCATCTCAACATATTTCCTTCGCATAAATTTCACTAGCACTATTTAACTATGCAAACGACGATGGACCGAAAAGTATACAACACTTTCAGTATGAAAATTCTAAAACATGCATTCAGACATCGTATTCAAGCACAACAATTCTCGCTAAATAATCCTGGAAACTTAACCCTTCGGCGTTTTCCATTAAATAATGCTTAGTAGCAAACAAGCAATCGGTAAAGACCATGGGCGTGCGAAAATCAAACGCATAGGTAATAGTTTCACCTGCCTAATTTTTTACTCTACATAAATTCTTTCAACAGACAAGTACATGTTTTCTATAAATTAATTCCTTTTGTATATGAGTTTATACGATACGGTAGACATACCAATGGCGTAACCTTCGTAAGATATATAACAAAAATTCACATGCACGTATTTATTTACTAACCCAAACGACTTACAAGTACAAAAAATACGAAGTGACGCAAAATAATTCCTAATAGGCCTAATATATTTATATATATATATATATATATATATATATATATATATATATATATATATATATATATATATATATATATATATATATATATATATATATATTAATGATATTAGGCCTATAAATGAATGCTTATTTTCCTTCGTCACGCGATAACTTGAGAACGACCTTACAGATTTCATTGATTTTTTTTAAGTTTTATAATACTTTGTAGAAGCTTCTTAAGGAAAGGAAAATTAAGAAAATTGCGTAAAAAATTGGAAAATTTAAGAAAACCTAACGACTATTTAAACTTCGCGCGTTTGACAGTTCGCGCGCCGCAATTGTCATTTAACAGCTGCATTGCTCGGGATTTATCGATCGAAGGTGTGTTCTTTGTGAAGAAACGGTTATCCGAAATACAACCCCTAAGAGGGTGAAATGGGGGGGTTGAATTTTTTTTAAACTATTTATCCTATGGGTCGATTGACTCGAAAATTGGTAAACATACCCTTCAATTAAAATTATGAGGCATGTGTATCACAAAATTTTAATATCGCCCCCCCCCCCATTCTGAGATCGCAGCAACCCGCAACGGGTACGGCTAGTATATAATAGAAATAGGTTCAACGTAATACAAGTTTATGTACTGGATGGACTATGTGTTGCCTAAAAACCTTTTTTACACTATAGTGCACAGATGCATGCAATTTGCCCTTAGACAGTAAACATTCAAGAATTATAGCTACTAAAATTTGTAAATGCTGTGATTTCAATGGAGCTGGTAATGCAGTGTTGCCGTATATGTTTACCTCATTTCCTGCAATCAGGTTCAATTGTTACAATGTAATTTCCTAAAATATATTAAGGAGGTGTCAGTTAAACAATTTGGATAAGTAATGAAACAGTTACCTGCACTTAACACGGCTGTCATAATGAAAGTGACCAGCAGTATTTATACAAACACATTTTTATTATTTACCAAAAATACTGGTTATTAGATCACAGCCACGTTATATTCAAGTTTGATAGGTGACATTTCAATTTTTAATATAATTAAGTCTATTAACACACAGGGTGGGTGTCTAATGCGTGGTAGGAGGATTTCTCCTTAACTATTAGAGATATCAAAACCAATTTTGGTGTGGTAATACACGATCATCGGGCCTACATTCCAAAAATATTTAGGTATATACAGGGTGATTGACAAAAATATGCCAACCCAAACTTTTGTTTTTTAAATGGAACACCCTTAATTAATAAATAAACAATAAAATAATTCTATACACCTAAAAATAAATTGAACAAGTAACCATAAACGAATAACACCATAAATTTAAAGTAAATGGGCAAAATGCTGACCACGCCTAGCTAAATACTGTGCAATTCACTCGGTAAACGAAAGATTCACTCGCAGCAACATTAGAGGCGAATGGATTGAAACGCAGCTCTAATTCTGTTTTTCATATCTTCCTTGTTATGAGAGGATGTTGGTAAACTTTTTCCTTAACGTAGCCCCTAAAGAAGAAATCATGGGGCGTAAGAAACGAAAATTTGGTTGGCCAGTTTTGCACACCACGGATAATTTCTATCGAGATATTGCCTAACGTTGATTACATAGTGTGGAGGGGCGTCATCCAATTGAAAACACACCGTACGAATATTATCTACCTCGATATTTGCCAAAAGCTCGACTAAATCATTTTCCAAAAACTGTATATATCTTTCTCCAGTAAGATTTCCATCAACGAGAAAATGACCAACCACATTAAAATTGATTATACCACCCCACACATTAACTGACCATCGACGCTGGTGAACAACTCTTAAGATGTGTGGATTATTATCTGAATAGTGATGATAGGTATGTGTATTAATATTGCCATCCTTGTGAAAAGTTGCCTCAACCATAAATAGAATGTTATTAACAAAATTGGGTTCTTCATTGGCTTTAGTAGTTACCCATTGGCAGAAAGATTCATGATTTTGGAAATCTATTTCAACTAAAGCTTGGTGTTGCTCAATATGATAAGGATGCAATTTGTTTTTTAATAAAGCTGCGAACTGTATTTTTGTTTAGGTCTAGGTGTGTACTTAGCTCTCTCGTACTAATTTGCGGATTTTCTATAAGAAAATGTGCATGTGGCATTATTTTTTATTAGTTCTCTATAATTCATTGTTATTGCAAAGACTTTTACATGTTTCAGTTCAATCCTAAGACAAAAGGGTGATATTTATTTACACTTTAAGTTTAATTTACATTATTGCCGGTTATAACAATCACATCTGGCATGGGTTTAAAAGAACCGTACCTCTTGGTAGAATTTTAATACTACAGCAATCCTAAATATTATTGCCCTCTTATTTCAACCAAAGAGCCATTTACACGTTACAGAACTCCTACTGTTTAGATTATTATTACCTTTGTTTATTATTAATATTCAAACCACCGGGTATAAAAATCTGTTCAAGAGCTTACTTACTGTCTTTCTAATTTAAGTCCAGGTGTGTACTTAGCTCTCTGGTACTAATTTACGGATTTTCTATAAGAGATGCCACAACTTGAAACTCAATCTCTTCATTTCTCGGCTACATTCATAAACGATCCTTTCCGTGGCGTCTTCTCTCTGGGTACCGTTCACAGTACAAACGGGTAGCCAGCAAATCATTTCTTTGAGCTTCGCCGTAAATAAAGATCATATCGTTGTATAAAATTCATTTTATACAACAATTGACAGAACGACAATCCAAAAACACAGTAGAAAACCTAGACATATGTCTGGGTATTTGCTGTTTTCCTAGACCTTCAAGAAAATGCTTTACCAATTATATGTTAAATTACCACAGCACTATAATTTAACATAAGTAGTTGAAATTAAGATTAAAATTAAAAAATTACAACAAACGTTCTGCATCATGCTTTTAATGCTTGTTAATAACACTTGCACTTATTGATAAAGATAACTTTCTGTTAGATTTAACTGGTTTATTTTATGTGATGCCATGTTTATAATTGTGAATGCTTATATCATTTTGAAATTGACGTTTTTCACAACTTTACACTTACATCATAATTTGATTATATTATGTTAAATATGTTTTTTGGCTGACACTTTTCATTGTTAGCTTTCGCCGTTAAAGAGTGTTCTGATTTGTCATCTTTAAGACAGTTTAACAATATTTAATTTTTAATGACCTAGTTATGCTTTACTAAAATTTACTTTTATAGTTGGCTTTATACGTTTCTCAAACTGGTATGTTGATAGCAGGCTGATGTTTATGTTCTAATTTTTCAACTTTGACAAAATTGTTCACAAGATCTTTAACAATTTTAACAGAAATTACTACTGACGAAGATAACTGTAAGTGTTATCGAAACTTTTAGATTGTCTAATTTAGAATACACCATTAAAAAACCCAAAAAGGATAAGTATTTTATTAGATCATAAAATATTTTCCGAACCCATAGTTCACTATTTCGGTTCGTAAGTCGTAGGTCACATCAGATCATATACCCCTACTGATCAAAACTTCAATTTGTCCAGCCCCCCTACACCTCCTCCATACACAGTCATTAAAGATTTTCCGAAAGCAGACTGAAATATGTTCTCCAACACATCCCCAACAACCTTCCTACACCTAATCTTCAAACGACCCAAGATCTCGAGAGATCCATTAGATACCTAACTTCCGTAATTGTGGAAGCGGTCGATATCTCTGTCCCATTAAAACCATCGGTAGTTCCCGAAAACCTCTCCCACATCACATCGTGAACTGGATCATAGAGAAAATACGAATCTATCATCAATTCTTGCGATCTAGGGATCCGGCTCTCAAGACCGAATACAATCACCTTAACGCCTTATTCAGGCGAGAAGCCAACAAACACGACGAAGACTCCTGGACCAAAACCACCTCCCAGCTAGATTATAGGAATGGTAAACTCTTCTGGCAACAGTTCGATAGACTGACCAGAAGGAAAGTCAACCCTAAATCCCACCTAACCGACCTTCAGGGCAACCTAACCTCCTCCGACCTAGGAAAGGCCGCTTTCTTTGGTCATCATCTCCAATCCATTTTCAGATCCCCAGATGATCCCCAATTCGATAACCAGGCACTCCTCGAGGGTCACCTTAAAGAATTCCGCAACCTTAACCTTCCTGAAATCTAACTCCATAACGAGAATCCCTTTTATGCCCCCATCACGACCGACCAGTTCCACATATATTTCAAAAAAGGGAAAAATTCTCATGTCACAGGTCATGACGCCTAAATCGAAAAATCCTCCTTCATTTACCCGACTCAGCCCTCCGATTACTCTCCAACATCTACCACCAATGCTTAATCCTATCCCACTTCCCGACGCCTGGAAATCGGCCTCCACCGTCATGATACCCAAACCTCACTCCGACCTAACGTCACCCTCCCCCTATAGACCAATCTCCCTCCTGAGTTGCATCTGAAAATGCTTTGAGCAGATTCAAACCAGGCGACTCAGGGACCACCTCGAATTTAACGACCTCCTTCCCAACAGCCAATTCGGCTTCCGTCCCAACCGAACGTGTCACGATCCCTTGTTGAAGCTGCTTACAGAGACGACCAGAGCATTCAATCCCAAGCAATGCAATCTAGCTGTATTTCTGGACATTAAGCAAGCATTCGACAGGGTCTGGCATGCCGGTCTGCTGCACAACATCCGTAACCTCAACATTCCCGACCCCTTCTCCAAACTCCTACTCTCGTACCTGACTAATCGGTCAGTTCGGGCCAAAGGAAAACTTCTCAGATCGTTTCCAACCTATAGCAGGCGTACAGCAAGGTTCTGCCTTAGCACCGATCCTCTATATTATCTTCGCATCCGACATTCCCGAAGTGACACAACCCGGAGTAGTCGTTGCGCAGTTTTCGGACGACACCGCCCTCTGGACGGTTAATCGGAACAGCGAAACGGCCTCCGCCTCATATTCAAAACTCTACAGAACTACTCCAACTGTGCGAACCGGTGCAGAGATATCCTAATTACACGGAAGATAAGTTCCCAAAGCTTACCTCCAGAAATGTTTCACTCACCCTAAACCAAGAAAAACTCACACTCTAAGATAAAGTCACCTACCTAGCAATCCTCTTCACTAGAACCCTCAATTAGCTCCCCGATATAAAAAGAACACTCAATAGGATTAAAAACCGCACAAACCTACTGGGCGCCCTCCGGGTACAATCAGGGGTTGCCACCATATAACACTTCAACACACCTACAAAACATACATTCGCCCTGTTATGGATTTCCGAGCACCGGTATACACCGATATAAACCCCAATCACCTTTCCTCTGTTGCCTCATGTGAACGTCGAATTTTTAGACGAATTCATAGGTTACCCCACAACACAACACGAAAACATACCACCAATCACACACAGAATCCAAACACTTCAGAAAAACTTCGCGCATAAAAGAATTTTGGGCGATACTATCCCAACCAAAGAAATCCTTACCACTCCCTACAATTACCGTTTTCCCTAATTCCCACGAAGAAAACCTAAATTAAAATTCAATCATCCTTACACAACTCCTTGACGACCTCCTCGAGGAGATAGAAGAATACCTAGATAACATCTCATATGCCCTCCGCATCCCTCTGTCTACTCGATGACGATCTAGCATGAAACGGGACAACGAATCGGATTAAACACACGAAGCACTAAACAACACACACACTTAAACCAATTAACCCATTATTAAATATTCAAATAAATCTAAATCCTTTTTCTTTTTTTTTACTCCAAAAATAACCACATCTCATGATTGTAAGCTTGTAAACTATACAATAACACAAAACATCGCAACACCAACAAGCATTGATTGACCAGGGCTGAAGAGGAGAAGGACTCCTGAACAGTATACGACTAAGATATATATATATATATATATATATATATATATATATATATATATATATATATATATATATATATATATATATATATATATATATATATATATATATATATATAAAGGCTATAAATAAGTGATTACTAACCATAAGCATCAGCATACTAACAAAAAAAAACGACATTTGTAAATACATACCAGAAAAAAATAAAATACTTAAAAGACAAAAACACCGCGGTTATAACAGAAATGAAACAGAATGGACAAAGTGTCATTAAGCGCCTTAGTCGTTTACTACAACCGCAATTAAGAAATGCGGTAGACAAAAAAAATCTAGAAGCCGGAAACATAATTGTGAAAACGTCGTGTTTGGAAATAAGTACGGCCCTAATAGAAGAGAAGGACAAGTACAGCATTGCAATAGAAGTGGAGAAAAGCGCTACTACTTATTTCCTAGTTGAGCAACTGGTTAGTGACATACGAAAAACCAAAGAACTTTGCGATGTTAGAAATATAAGAAAAACTACTACACAAGATGTTCCTTAATGATTATGCCGATACCGAAGAAGTTGATTCTACATAAAAAAATAAGCCTTTCTTTATAAACATATCTCCTCAAACGGACCGTTTTTAAAATACAGGGTGCCAAAGTTTCATTTTTTTTTGTTTCTTGTAAGTATCTCGAAAACAGTTTGAGAAATATGGTCAAGCTTTTACCCACGTTTGTTACTTGAAAGTGTCCTTATTTTAATTATACTTTGATGGTATTTGAAGAATTCAGTGGCGTAGATTTTAGGTACATTGTGAGTTTTAATCCCCCTAACATCAAAACCACTGAAACTAATCAGATTTTGAGATACGTTTTTGAACCACCAATGTTTTCTGCACAAAAAAGGTACTCGTGATTAAAAGCGCTAAAGTTAACCGTTTTTGAAAAAAAATGGCCATTTAAGAAAAGAAAACACTGTTTTTTAAAATGCTGTAATAACAATTTATTCAGACTACAGTTAATATAGAAATGTTAACAAAAACTACATTATGTAAGTGTTAAACAGTGTTTTCTTTTCTTAAATGGCCATTTTTCTCAAAAACGGCGCTTTTAACCAAAAGTACCTTTTTTGTATAAGAAACATTGGCAGTTCAAATACGTATGTCAAAATCTAATTTGTTTCAGTGACTTAGAAGTTAGAGAGATTAGAACTCACAATGTACCTAAAATCTACGCCACCGAATTTTTAAAATACTTTTAAATTGTAATCAAAATAAGGGTATTTTCAAATAAAAAAGTGGGTAAAAGCTTGGCGGTGTGTCTCAAACTGTTTTCGATTTAATTGACAAAAAACGAAAAAAAAATTAAGCTTTGACACCCTGTATCTTAAAAACCGTGCGTTTGAGGAGATATATTTACAAGAAAAAAAGTCTTATTGTTTATGTAGAATCAACTCCTTCAGTATCGGCGTATCATTAAGGAACATCCAGTATAACAGACGGAATGAAAGATTACATAAAGAAAAGAGTAATTGAATACGTGTACAGACACGAAGACATCAAAAAAGTCTACTTACCCTACACAAAAGGAAAACAAACCTTATATAGAAGTTTTCTGCTGATACCATCGAAAAAGTGATAGAAAAAAACACAAATAAGATCAAATTTAGTAAGGAGAATTGCCAATCGACCACAGAGGCTGCAGCAGACTATAACAGTCTTTCGATATGGGTGTAAAACTACATCGAATAAATGTCTATAGAGACATAGATACCATTAAAACGCAACTCGACAAAGAAGAATGCGGAATCAAGTTTACACAGGCAATAGCACAGCTCACGCCGGACAGAAACTGTACTAACTACAAATATTGATCGGGTCTCAACCATTGAGGGAGTTAACGCAGATATAAAGGAATGTACAACAGACGCGGTAGAAACGCATATAAACGTTTTGACAGGAAAAGGTCAAAGAGGCACAAACACTGCGGTGGTTACACTCGCAGAACCTTGTGCTAACGAACTTATTCGCAAAAGAGAAATTGTACTGGGGCTGGACACACTGCAAGGTGGAGCTACTACCATCACCAAAATGTTACCGTTGCCAATGGTATGGATATGTGCCTGATAAGTGCACTAATCAAGAAAGGCAAATGTGGTATGTTGTAAGGAAAGTCACTGAGCTGGTAAAGACTATGTAATTGTGGAATTATGGTCCTGTGTAGTTTCCATCTGTTATGTGTCGCCTAACGTGGAAATTCAGCGCTTGGAAGCGGTCCTGATGGAAATCGAAAAAGACGTATCTAACGACAAAAAGCTAGTAATAGTAGTTGGCGATCTTAACTCCAACTCACCGCTTTGTGGTTCACCGGTGGAGGACGCTAGAGGTCAGATGGTGGCGAACTGGTTGGCCCATAATTCCTTAGCAGCGATAAATACAGACGGCGAGCCAACGCTCGTGATGGGCCTAGCTAATCCTTTCTGAATGTTACCTTCAGTACCACAAGAGCGGTAAAACAGATTGGGACTTGGAATATGCACACCGAAGAAATCTTACCCGACCACCGAATAATAGCTTTAGAATCCGACTGCAAAAGCGCATGAGGGCAAAACATTACCCACAAATCTAAATTGACGTACAAACCTGTAGAACGAGTAAACATTAGAGAACTGCTGAGAAGTAAAAGACTTAACACGGACACTGTCGAGAAGCTAATAGAGAAATTTATACGGAGACCCTCAAAATATACAATATAATCTTAAAAGAAAACAAACATATTTGTGAAATACCGATATGGTAGACACTACGTCCTAGTGTGTAAAGGTGCGACGAAAACTTGCTTGATTGTTCAGCAAGCAATGTTCCCAGGAAGAAATATGCGAGGCGAAGAGCGTGTACAACGGCCTACGTAAACGCCTAAATATAATGATTGTTAAGTCAAAGGAAGAAGCATTGAGTGACTTACTTGACGACCTAGAGAAACACTTTGGGGCCAAACCTACAGAATTGTTACAAATAAGTTTAGATAGCATGTAAGGCGAAGAAATCACAACCAAGAAAATCGAAGTCGCTGTAAACATATTAAGGAAAGGCAAGGCTTTGGAACCACACGGGATCACCTCAGAAGTGATACAAACCTTGGTTGAAGAAAAACAAAACGTCGTGCGAAGCCTATTTAATGACATTGTTTCTACTGCCAATTTTCCACAAAGATGTAATAACGCACGGTTAGTACTAGTAGAAAATCCACCCAAAGACAGACAATTAATTACCGACCAATCTGGCTATTAGACTCCATGGCCAAGCCATTGGAGAAAGTACTCAAATGAAGACTAGAAGTGGAAATAGAATTTAGAGGGGTGTTGAGCGAACGTCAGTACGCCTTCCACAAGGGACGAAGCACAATAGATCAGCTGTGTATAGTTATAAGTAGTATAGCTATACCGATCCTGGGCCACTTTTGTCACTAGATTTGTCACCAGATCTAGGAAAAAGTCACCAGAAAAGTTACTAGATTTCAAGGTCGGTAACATTGCCTATTTCAAGGCTGAAGACCAGAGGTGTATAACCCCGCCTCTTCCAAGTCCCCGCTTCAAGGTCAGTCCTGAAGACCCTCAGTCTCAGACAAGTCTATGCATGTTTCTGGGCCACGCCCTATTCTGAGAAACAAAGGGGGCCCATTGTTTAAAGTCTATGCTGTCACATGAGAGAACAAAGACGATCTATTGTTTTGGCTGAGTCTTCTAGGAAATCAAAAAAGACGATGCATTGTTCAAAGTCTATGCTTTCAAGGCCACATGAAAGAACAAAGACTATCTATTGTTCAGTTAGAAATAGATTATTATCTCAATTCTAGGAAATCAAAAGACGATGCATTGTTCAAAGTCTATGCTTACAATTTTCAAGGTGAAAGAACAAAAGCGATTCTTCTGGTCGAGTTATAAAAATAAATTGTTATCTCAATTCTAGGAAATCAATAACAAAGGGGGTCCATTATTCAAAGTCTATGCTTTCAAGGTCACATGAGAAATGAATAAAGACGATTCATTCTTCTGGTCGAGTTATAGAAATAAATTATTATCTCAATTCTGAGAAATCATGAATAATGTATTGTACAAAGTCTATGCTTATAATTTTCAAGGTAAATGAACAAAGACGATTCATTGTTCAGTTAGAAATAGATTATTATCTAAATACATCTCTTTCAAGAACAAAGGCATTGTCAACGATTTAAAGTTTATGCTTAGAAGGTCACACCTCTGATAACAAAGACGATCCATTGTTCAGTTAGAAATAGATTGTTATCTCAATTCTAGGAAATCAAGAGCCCTGAGGTGCATGTTTCAAAGCCACGCCCTCTAAACAGGTGGCCGTTCCCCTAAACAGGTAGCCGTTTCCTAAAAACAGGTAGCCGTTTCCTAAAAACAGGTAGCCGTTTCCTATAAACAGGTAGCCGTTTCCTAAAAACAGGTAGCCGTTTCGCAACCGTTTCCCCCGAAAAAGGCGATCTATTGTTCAGGTCGAGATTCAACATCTCAATTCCAGGAAATCAAGAAGGGAGGTCCATTATTCAAAGTTTATGCTTACATTTTTCAAGGTCACATGAAAGAACACAGACGATCTATTGTTATGGATGAGTCATAGCTTCTAAAATTCTGAGAAAAATCAAGAACAAAGAGGGCTCATTGTTCTAGTCAACGGTTCAAAGTCTATGCTTATAATTTTCAAAGGTTATATGAGAAATGAACAAAGACGATTCATTGTTCTGGTTGATTTATAAAAATAGATTGTTATCTACACTTCGATTCTGAGAAATCAGTTTTCAAGAACAAAGGTCACACCTCTGAGAAATGAACAAAGACGATCCATTGTTCTGTTATTTTAAAAATAAATTGTTATCTCAATTCTAGGAAATGAAGAATAAAGGGGGTCCATTGTTCAAAGTCTATGCTTACAATTTTCAAGGTGAGAGAACAAAGACATTCCATTGTTCAGGTTGAAAATAGATTGTTAAATACACTTCTATTCTAGGAAATCAAGAACAAAGACGATTCATTATTCCATTAGAAATAGATTGTTATCTCAATTCTAGGAAATCAAGAATAAAGACGATGCATTATTCACAAAGTCTATGCTTACAATTTTCAAGGTCACATGAGAGAACAAAGACGATTCATTGTTGAGTCGTAGCGTATGAAATTCCGAGAACAAAGACGATGCATTGTTCAGACTGATTAGGTCATCTAACAAGTAAAATATTTTTATAAAACTACCGCAATATACGGATAAAAATCGATTTAAGTAAATATACATGGGACTTAACATACTTTTGCTGGATCATGTAACATTACTCCAACCATATGTAAACATGTTCATTTCGTAGTGTTTAGTCGTAGTGCAGTTGCGGACAAGTAAAGTCATGAAAAAAGCAATAAAATCGCTCCTGGATACCTCATGTAATAACAATATGAATAATAATTTAACATTTTGTTGTTCATGCTGTCAAAATAGTGATGGTAGTAGTAGTAGTAGCAAAAATGAAGAGAAACAAGATGAAGGTTATTTCGACTGGTCATCATCATTTCAACATAGGGCTGAGGTGTATAAACAGGCAGCTAATGAATACTTAATCGATTGTGCTTCCTATAAACTATCGAACGATACGCATATTGAAATTGGATACAGTACACACCTTAACCTTGCACCAGTAGTGCGTATGGGATGTGGCAACAACGTGGTATTAGACGTGAAGGAATGGAATGAACTTTTAAGATGGTATTCATATGTAGAAATACAATTTCTTCGATCCCAAGAAATTGAAAGCCAAATTGATTGGTCACATGTAAACGAGGAGGATATAATACATGAGCAAGATTACGAATCTCTATCTAGCAATCTCGGTATTTATTACAATTGGGAATGGCTTAAAGGATATGAGAGAATTTTGAAAACTGTTATGATAGAAAACTACAACTGTTGTTCATGTACATTCAATGCTCATAACATAGAAGAACTATTCGAGTTGAAGGATATAATAAGCTATAGATTGGAATTTCTTGAATCTTACAATCTGGTGTGTTTCTATGAGAAATTCATACGACAAGTGGTTGACTACCGTCGTTTTCGTGAGAAGGAATTCGGTGATGATGACATTTATAAAGACATTGATGATGTTATAAATGCCAAGTATAATATTAATTCACATAACACTGTATGTTTAATGGAAATATTGTACTATCGCCCTGCTTATCTAATGTATAGCATTTACTAAAAATAAAAGTTTTTACACGATTTTAGGTATAAATACCCTACCCTATCCCTCAAGGTGAACAATGATAGCTAAGAAGCGGAAGAGTGCAGGTGGTTTAGTGAATACGCTAATCAATAAACTACCGGTGGAATTGCATTTACCCGGTTACCAGTATTGTGGTCCCGGTACAAAATTAGAGAAACGACTAGCACGCGGCGACCCCGGTATTAATCAATTAGATGCGCAGTGCAAACTGCATGATATCAGTTATAGAGACTACCAAGATTTAGAAAGTCGACATAGAGCAGATAAAATTTTAGAAGAAAAAGCTTGGGAACGCTTTAAATCAGCAAACGCAACATTAGGTGAACGAGCTGCAGCTTTAGCAGTCGGTACCACCATGAAGGCAAAGAGAAAATTTGGGATGGGGTGTCGGTCCAAGAAGAAGAATGGTGAAAGTTTATTGCATGTACGGAAAACAATAGCTAAAGAAATGAAGGCTAACGGAGATTTCACCGACACAATAAAGTCAGCACTGTCAACGGCAAAACGTGTAGTAAAAAGGTTGGGGGGAAAGAAAAACATTAAAGTTCCTAGAGTAATCCCCTTACCTAAACAAGGAGGTGTTTTGCCATTTCTTATTCCGTTATTCGCAGGATTATCAGCAATCGGTGCTTTAGCTGGCGGTGCATCGGGAATTGCTAAAGCAGTCAATGATGCAAAAAATGCCAAAAAATTGCAAGAGGAGACATCGCGCCATAATCGTATGATGGAATCGATCGCTGGTGGTGCATTCTATCTAAAACCATACAAATCTGGAGGTGCATTATACTTAAAACCGTTTCCAAAAAAACTGAGTAGATTACCCGAAAGAGCGTTAACAGATATTGATTTAAAGAAATACACAAAAGGTGTACCATACTTTAGGGGTATTTTTATGAGAGATAGCCTGCCTAAATTACCACAGAAAAATGAATCTGGAATCATCAACTTAGATAGTCAGAGTGGACCGGGTACACATTGGGTTTGCTACAAAAAGCGTGGTGAAAAGGTATGGTATTACGATAGTTTCGGTAATCTTCGACCACCAGTTGAAGCGATTAACTACTTTCGGGGATGTAAAATTTATTATAATTACAATCAAGATCAGGAATTTAATAGCATTATTTGCGGGCACCTATGCCTACAATTTCTATATAAATAATCAACATAACCTAAATTTTCTCAGTTATGTCAATAACATTCAGTTTAGAAGGTGTTGGTAACATAGCTAGCTGCAACTTCTACCCACCGATAGAGCTAGATTTGGAGAAGAAATACGTTGTTGGATTGGTGGGATTTTACGGTTGCAACAGCATTAGAAACATTTATACGGGCAACGATAGATTTTATTTTAGAACAAATTCATCTCATTTGCGAGTGATTAATATTCCACACGGTGCCTATGAGTTAGATGAAATTAGTGCTTACTTGAAATCAAAGATACCCACAGAAAAATTTTTCATTAGGGCAAACAACAATACGCTTAAGTGTGAGATAAACAGTTCATTTGAGATCGATTTTACTAAAGAGAGTAGCATTGGCCGCATGCTCGGGTTTGAGCCTAGAATACTAAAAGCGAACGTTCTCCACACATCTGCGTTAGACATCCAAATAATTAAACACACTAATCTGCATGTGGAGTGCAACATTATAAAGGGATCTTATCGAAACGGTAAACCTGCAAAGGTAATATACGAAATTGACGTTTCCGTGCCCTCGGGCTATCGTCTGGATAAAGTTCCAACCAACACTCAGTATTTAGAAATAAACACAGACATAATCAGTAATATAACAATCAAATTGACAAATCAAAAGGGTGAGTTAATAGACTTTGGTGAAAGTGAACCATTCACAGTACGCTTAGAACTAAAAGAACATGGGTCTGCGAATTAATCACAGGACAATTCCATACAAAAGACCCAATCAACCCTCATTGCAGTTAACATCTGCAGAGAAATACTTTTTAACATCAATTGGATTGAAAGTTCTGAGTGAGCAAACCATTAAACGTGTTTCCAAGCGTACATTTTAATAGAATTAATGTATCTCTAAGAAATGTTAAATTTATTGAATGAAGTTTACTTTAATGTCTATCTCTTTTACACAATGATATGTCTCGCTCACACACACACACACACACACACACATCGCAACCTGAAATTATTGTATCACTCTGAATGTATTCATCTAAAATATGCAATGTTTTATTGAACAATGGGTTTTCTTTGTTAATAATAGCATTTGCATTCTTAAAAATTTGTAGGAATGTATAAAAAAATTCAAGCTAATAAAGACTTTCTTTGTATAAAACACACACACATCTGCATTCTTAAAAATTATTTTTAATAACTTTAAAACTTGCCAAAACTACATCGCATAATTAGTAATATAATAATTAATGAAAATGAAAAGGTTTCGCTATAAATAACAATAGGTTTGCATTCAAAAGTATGTAATTTAAAAAATGCAATATTTAATGTGAACAAGGATTTTCTTTGCATAACAATGAAAGCTTTTATAGTGCATTCTGTATATATAAAGTAAACAAACTGGAAAAGGGTTAATTAATAACAATTAATTTAAAAGTTTTGAGAAGAAATTTATATAAAAGACATCATCCCTTTAGTAAATCTTTAATTACTCATCAACCCTCATTGCATCTACACAATGACTGAATCATTAAACATCTTTCAAAACGTACATTTTGATGATGCTATAATTAAATCAGATATTCACACCTATCTTCCGTATGGCTCTTCTAAGTATGGAGCTTCCGAAGAAATACGCATTTTAATTCAAAGTCAGGATCTAATTACAGCTACTTATGATAGTTTTCTGTACATAGAAGGTAAGCTGAAGAAAGAAGATGAAGGAAAATCATGTAACTTAACCAATAATTTCCCCAACTTCCTTTTCGAAGAGATTCGTTATGAGTTAGGCGGTCAAAGAGTGGACGTTTGCCGAAATCCCGGCATAACATCTACACTTAAAGGATATATTTCTTATACGACAAGCAAGAGCAAAGCATTAAGCCATTTGGGGTGGTCACCAAAGAATGAGGAACCATTACAAGTAGAATTCGATGAGGGAAATGGAGAAAATCCTTTACAGTATGCATACCATTGAACCACATATTTGGAATAATGGAGGATTATCGTCAAGTGATCGTGAATATGCGTCAAGAGTTGATTTTAATTCGATCTAGAAGCGATACAAACTGCTACTATGGTGACGTTGATGCGGAAATAACCCTAAATAAAATTCAATGGAAAGTACCACACTTAACCCTTAGTGATGCCGCGAAACTGAACTTGTTTGAAGGAATAAATAAGAATTCTATTGTTACTGTTCCATTTCGTCAATGGGAGTTATATGAATTACCTGCTTTAAAACAAGCAACCTCTGATATATGGCCAATAAAAACGTCAACGCAACTGGAAAAACCGCGCTGGATAATTGTTGCATTCCAACAAGGTAAAAGGTACACAAAGTCTGCAAGAGCCGGAAATTTTGATCACATTAACATCAGGAACCTTAAAGTACATCTGAATTCAGAGTATTATCCCTATGAAGCAATGCATTTGAACTTCAGTGCTAACCAATACATACCTGCCTATCGCAATTTTTGAACTTCCGATGTGACTACTATGATGAAGATAATACAGATGCGTTATTCAACTACACCGAATTCAAATCATGTCCAGTATTTGTAATGGACTGTTCTAAACAGAATGAATCCTTAAAAACTCAACAGTAGACATCAAATTGGAAATGGAAACACTAACACCTTTCGATAATGGAATCGTTGCCTATGGTCTTATTCTCCACGATGCTATTGTTCAGTACAACCCACTCACCGGAGAAGTGAAAAAATTGTAATCTGTATTATATAAATAAAAATGTTGTAATTATTCGTTTAGTTTCATTTCATCCATCAAAGATGAAAGTAGTTGCGTAGAAACAAAAACTTCCAATTCAAAATCATGACTTTGATGAAAAGTCTGGTACTTCAAAACATGGCGATTTACTTCCTAATAGTATACGTGGCATTATATGTGGCCCCTCGAACTGCGGCAAAACAAACGCAATGATTAGTTTGCTTACTGAGAAAAACGGTTTGAAATTTAAACATGTATACGTATACTCCAAATCATTAAATCAAAACAAGTACAAACTTTTACAGGAAATCCTAATTCCGATAAAAGATATAGGTTACTTTACGTTCAGCGATAATCAAGATGTGATTGAGCCGAATTGTGCAAAAGCAAATTCTATCTTTATCTTTGATGATATCGCCTGTGAAAAGCAAAATAACATAAGAGCATATTTTTCTATGGGTAGACATAACGATATTGATTGTTTCTATTTAGGTCAAACTTACAGTAAAATTCCAAAGCAATTAATTCGTGACAATGCGAATCTAATTATATTATTTGAGCAAGATGAATTAAACCTAAAACATGTGTATGAGGATCATGTAAGCCCCACCATAAGCATGACATTGTTTAGGATATGTGTTCAAAGTGCTGGATAGATCCGTTTGGGTTCATAGTCATAAATAAGGATGCTGAAGTCAATAATGGTCGCTATAGGAAAAGGTTTGATGAATATATAATACCTTAGCCTGATTTCAGTGGTTTAGTAGTTACACATCCGTTTAGGTATTAACAGCCCTTTTGCTACAATGGATAATAAGGAGATGATATTAAAGCGAAAAATTATTCAGGCTCGTAAAATAATACAGCAGAAATACAACAGTCTTAAAACTGCCCGCATTGATAATGAAAGAACGTTTGAAAGTACTTATAAACCTCTAATAGAACCCCTAACTGAAATAGCGAATAAAATGCATCCTGATAAGAAAACAAAGGAGTCCGTTAAACCCAAAACTCACCTTTGTTCATATTTCGAAGAAAACATGCTACTACTAGCCCACCACACTTCCTTTCATCAAGGAAGACAAGCCCCCTAGCTCAACTTCCGCTGTTTCAAATAAATCCCCCTCCTCGTACACCACCTTTCCTAGAAACATCTGTTGTAGGAGAGATTACTACCGAGGAAGAAGAACCTCTTAGTATCGCAGATGATTCCTGTAATGAACCCATCTCTGAAGAATTTCTCGAGCAGTACCACGAATTACCTCGTATATATGTTGAACGTATTATGAGGGATCTTGAAGGTGCTATTGATCACACTTATGGAGTCCACTACGACGCCAAAACAGACAAATGGGCAATTGGTAATACCCCATCACAATTAAAGGAAAGGATATGATCATTAATGGTGTCACGTATAAAGGGACTCCAGGTTTATATGATCTGCTTATTATGAATGAACCCGATTTAAATCTAGTAAATTCAAAGGATAGAAAGAATTATAAACGTATTTTAGCAGCTACGAATGTTGCAAGGCGAGATTATGATGTAAGTGGACAGATTCGAGGAAGCCGCAGCAAAAAGTATACACAAATAATTAAACCCTTGCTGTTATCACCTTCAACTCAGGGAGGTGGAGCTATGTTTTTTAAGGAATTAACAAATAGGCCGATTGAATATAAGTATTGGAATGATGTACATGAACTAATTCGTGATTTAGAAGTATTGTGGGCAGACAAATTGGCTGGAAACACCGGTGTCGTAAACGATATAATATCAATTGTAGAGGAATTGTGTGAAGATGGATACATTGAAAGACCAAACACTAGTTTTCTGAACAATATAAATCAGACTGCATTGATGTCGACATATCATAACTAAAATGCCTCTTGATAAATTTGGACGGTCACATGCCCAGTATCAATTTAAGAAATTAACCCCTCAGTTTCAACTTATTGATGATAATCAATTCGATATCGAGTATAAGAGACTCAGCAATGTTGCCAACCCCATAGATCCTCAAGATGTCATCACCAAGCAATACTATTTATCGACAAGGTTGAATTTGGATGGAAACCGTTTGACCCAGTTGGCGGATCCGGAAGAAGATGGTGATGCTATAAGTAAAGGATACCTTGATTTTTGTCTCCAAGCAATTCAGAAAGCTGTTAAAGGGAACTTTAACGCTTATCTAGTGTTGGAGGAAAAACTACATCAACTTAAAGAAATTGTGGATCATGTCCAAATTACAACTCGTCAATGAATTGCACAAACCCGCAAGAAAAAATTTTAAACGAAGGCGCACAATAATTAAGGGATATGATGACCTCTGGCAAGCAGATTTGGCCGAATTTAACACATATGCCAAACAAAATAAGGGCTACAAGTATATTTTAGTAGTTATTGACTGTTTTTCGAAATACTTGTGGACCAAAGGATTAAAAACAAAAACGGGCTTGGAAGTTGCCAAGGCCATGCAGGCAATCTTCAAAACGGGCCGGAACCCTTCCAATTTGCAGACAGATGCAGGAAAAGAATTCTACAATGAGCATTTCACTAAACTAATGCAGCGTTATGGGGTCAACCATTACTCCACCTATAGTACAAAGAAGGCAGCAATTGCGGAACGAGTGATCAGGACCGTTAAGTCTGCCCTATACAAGTCATTCAGCCTACAGGGTAAATATAAATGGATTGATACAATTGACACCGTAACGATGGATTATAACAATCGTAAGCATAGAACTATAGGAATGAAGCCCAAAGATGTCGGTAATCATACAAAGCTAGAGGCTTACACTCACATAAAAATAGTTGATAGGAATCGTTATTGTGTGGGTGACATAGTACGAATCAGTAAGTTTAAAAGTATTTTCGCTAAAGGATACACCCCAATTGGTCAAGTGAACTATTCAAGATTGTGAAAGTTTGCATTACTAACCCAACCACCTACATGTTGGAGGACATGAAAGGATCACCTGTGCTGGGAGGCTTTTATGAACATGAATTACAGAAAACAAAGCATCCGGATGTGTACCTCGTGGAAAAAGTGCTTCGCTCCAAGAATAACAAGTTATTCGTAAAGTGGTGGGGATTGGATGAAAGATCATGGATCAATAAAGACGATTTAGTTTTATAATATAGCTGTAGGCATTGTAACTTTTAGATGAATTAAAACCACATAAAAAATTATAATTGTATTTATTTAAATATTACATCATCTTATATAGTAAACCTAAAGTATTTCTATAATCGTTTAAATTACTAGACGGCCATATTCCCGAATCTGGTCCACATGTCCATCCCAAGCAGGAATCACCTTTCTCAATGTTTTCCAAAATCCAGCGGTAAATTTTGTGATGTTCCTCATTTTCCCACGGTTGAAACTTATATGTAATGTTTTGTTCTAACAATACTTCAATTAAAATAGTGAGGCACTTGTAATTAGCATAATATGCTGCTGTCTCGATACATTCACTTATAATAGAGGAAGTGTCTTTATAAACAATATTTTGTACGCTAGCATTTGTACACAATAAATCACCCCATAATAACTTGTATATGTACATTTTAAGGGGTATGTCACCAAGTAAATTCATGCCATCTAAAATCCTATTTACATCATTAGAGGTTAACGAACCTTTATCGGTACATAAGTTCGTAAAACTTTTAATGGTATTGTCTAAGCTAATTTTTCTATCAAATAATGTCTTAATAATTACTGCATTTGCACACTTTGAGTATATAGCACACCAGTTAAAACACTCATCGGGAATAACAATATTTTGCAATATATTCAATATAAATGTAGTTTTCAGGAGAGGTCAAAGAACGCTTCAGGTACTTTTTGTAGATTTTATCACTATTGCATTGCAGCTCTTCCTGCTCATTGTTTACTGAAAGTTGTACCCCCAGGGTCTAGTATCAGTGAAATCAAAATTTACTAGGCGTTTATCATCATAAGGATTGAGTATGACTTTATTTTGTTTAATGGTAAACACATCATGTTTCTTTGATCTTATGAGGTGTTGATAGCGCCTTATTACACCGCCATCAAACAAAACCTGTTTATAATCATTAATAGTGATCTGCCTCACGCTTGCGCGGGTAGAACCCTTTGATTTTTTTACAACCTTTTCATCAACCGCGTAAGCATACATTTTTGCACGAAGTCCTACAAATTCAACCATAATTTTGCCATGATTTTCATCTTTCATTAAGCCGGGGACCTTTTTATTTACTAATGGGAGTCCAAAGATGTTGTCGGACTATAATCAGATGTATCGAATTTATCAATGTCCTCTTTAATACATTCATAGATATCGGGAACCGAAAAGGCGTATATGAGACTATCCGTATCCGTGTACAAGAGCTTAGCACTATTATGGAACTTGGGTAGCGTGTAACCGTAATGAAAATTATATAAAAAAGTTTTTGAAACGTCTAAAACACTGAATCCTGCATATATAGGTTTATTGAAATATACTTCAAGCTTATTCATTTCAATGATGAGCATATCATTGTCAAATATTGTACAACTATGAAAATTTGGTTTTGATATGTAAGCACGAGCACCATAGCGACCCTCCCATTTCGTTACTAGCCGTATGTCCTTATGCTTATGTACATTTTCCATCAGCTTCCGAAAACACTATTAATCATTAATTTATAGAAATTTTGTCGAATTCATTTTGAGATTGCTGACGCATGGCTGTATTTAAATCTATATATTTTTTAACCACGGGGACTGTTTAAAACGTAATATACGGTGTACTTTTACCAACTTCAATCCATATTTTAAATATACTTTTAAATTTCTGTAATGAATTACATAATTACGTTTTGGATACAGGGTAAGCAGTAATTTTTCATTTTGGAATCAGGCGTGGGTGGAACCATATGTTCGGGTGCCAGCGGTAGATCACTGTGACTCTCATGTAATTCTATAGGATAGTCTAAATCACACTCGACTATATAATCAATTTCCGAATCATCAGGATGGTTTATTAAATCTAAACTTTCAAAATTAGCTTCATCAACAAAAGAAAAATCGCCAAATGGTAGAAATTCTGAAATGCGGCTCCATATAAATTATTCACGTCGTAGTACATTAAATACACACTTTCGGAGGTGGGATCAAATTTTTCCCCCATGTACTTATTGTTAGCTTTAGCATACCGATTTGAACATTGAGCTACACCACCTCTAATCCCTCTCTCAATAAACATTAGCATATCAATGTCTGTAAATAATTCTAACCTTACTTGTGTAATTTTAAGCATAGCATCAAATGCTAAACCGGGAGCTGTATAATAGTGTAGAGGATCAAGGTCGTAAGTACTTAAACAAGTTTGCCTAAAGTTTTCGAAAATATCTGCTAAAAGTAGAACGTCTGTTTTTAAATACAAATCTGAGTACTCCCCTAACGATTTAATACTAAATTTGTTCCAAACGTTAACCGCATGCGCAAAACTCTCATCACTGATTCCCTCATTATTAAGATGACTGAAAATGCTTCTTTGGGGGGAGCATGGTCTCATTCAATTTATCCCACGTATCAATATACTCATAAGGAAACACACCTTTGCGAACTACTAGAGAAAATTCCTCCTCATTGTTGCAACTAGCGCGGGAAATAATTTTTTTACTATCCTCCAAATAGTCTGACAACTTTTCAATACTACTACTCATAAATCTGAAAGAGTCAATAGATCTAAACTTAATTTTGGTGCCTTCCATTACCTTCGTGAAAGAGATATATCTTTCTTTGTTTATGGGTAGCAGTGAAATCAAACCGGGAACACTAGCCAATTCTCTAATGATGAAATGAGAATCATAACCTGATAAATTATGGAACACAACTGGCAGAATGTGGGAATCTGTATAGTTTAGGTTACACGCCTGGTGCGCTGCCCCCCGAAATGCTCCTGTAAGATGATTATGGTCTCTAACTTTTATATCAGAAGTAGTAAATGGTTTCCGACAAATGTGACAGATCGTGGCGCTTTCAAATTGCTCAACCTGACTGAGACTTAAAGTAGCCATAGGAATAATTTGATTGATTATTTCGGTAGCCCAATGTGCAATACTTTGAAGCTCGTTAACAAACCATTGAATGCAATCGTTTCCTCTATAAAGACTAAATCGAGATAAAGAATCATCATATGAACACTTCAAATAGTAAGCAATGCTGAAAGGTGTGTGTTTGGAGTGAAATAGAGTATTACCTTCGATACCATTTGCACACTTCTCTAAAATACTTTCTAAATCGGCATAAATAACAAATGGCACCTTTTCTTGGAATGGGAAATTTTTGAACTGTATATTCATTTCTGCTTCGGTAGGTAGCCTAGTAGAGCATTGATTAAGTTGCTGACAGTGGATGGTATGTTTTTGTAGAAGGCGATCTGAAGAAAAATGATTCAAGCATCGGTAACAAATAAATTGCTTGTGGTTGAAATTCGATATCTGTTTTGAAAATAAGGCTGACATATTTTTAATCCATGTGAAATGGTATACAGTGTTATCCGCGGCCTGATCAGAAAGTATTAAAAGATTTATGGGTTCTTTATCGCTTTGCTGATTACTCAATACAAATGGTGCAACTTTTTTACCATTTATACAGTACAAATTAATTGCGAGGTTGTTTAGTTTCTCAAATTTTTTTACATCATCCAGCTGAATGGGGAAGTGAATTGAATCAAAATTCAAAACGTCTAGAAAATGAGGATAACTAGAAGTCCGATATGAATGCTGTGAAGCGGGATATAATGCCGAAACAACGGCCCACAGGAAGCAAAACTCATCGTTATTTTTAACATTAACAACAGCATGCTTTACTTCTATGAAGCGTGGAACTTTAACATAAGTTGAACAACCACCTCTGAATGGGACATAGCTATTAATATTTACTTTGAAATGTAAGACTTCATGTACTGCCCAACCGGAATCCCTTTCAGAAAACTCCTCTAATTTTATCATACACGTTTTCATTGTACCAGACACGTACATTGGTTGAAATATCAATAACGCAATTTTTTGTAGCAAAAGTCTTCAACTCAATACTATGATTTTGGGGTTGCATGAAATTGCAGCCTAAGACCACATTTACCTTTAGCATAGATTGCCTTAACATTAATTTCACCTTACGTGCAAAACTATTATATGCGTTTAGTAAAAATATCAAAGGGTCCTTAATGTTTGACATATTGATTATAATTCCTGTAAGCAGCCTACCATTGAAACATGAGTCTAGGGGGTACCAACGTAATTTATGCATACCTTTTTTATTGATAATTCCACTACCAACCTTCTCTGAAGCGTTCTTTAACCGTCTCAATCTAACCAGATAGCACTTGAGCAATGCTAAATTGCTCTCAAGCTTAAGCAAGCTTTCATTGGTCTCACAATAAATTTTATGTTTAATTATATCTTGCAATAGCTTGATATTGGTGTTAACTATACGGATGTGCCTGGCAAATTCCTTTTTTGTCTTCAATAAGAGAACAATGCGCTTTGTTAAATTAACCATCTCACTACTACTTGGCATACTCATAGTTAGCAATATGAAGCACACACGTAACAATGCTCTTCACAACGGTTCTAGTCACGATTGTAAAAATATGATGCACAAATTGGTGAGTAATAATAGTTACTCTTTACTTTTAACAAATTGCTCTTCGGTTTACAATAAAACTTTTAGTTAGGATTGTAAAATATGATGCACACACTGGTGATTAATAATAGTTGCTTTTTACTTTAGGTAATTTGTTGTTGTGACGATTGTAATGTATCGACTGACGTTGGACTGTTCTTTATCTACTTATATAGAGATAAGTTCGGGTAAGGTCGGATAAGTTCGGATCCCCTTTTCATAAGCTACGACTCAACAATAGATCGTCTTTATTCTTTTACCTTGAAAATTGTAAGCATAGACTTTGAAGCGTCATCTTTGTTCTTGATTTCCTAGAATTGAGATTACAATTTATTTTTATAACTCGACTAGAAGAATGAATCACTTTTCTTCTTTTACCTTGAAAATTGTAAGCATAGACTTTGAACAATGGGCCCCCTTTTTGATTTCCTGGAATTGAGATAACAATTTATTTCTAACTGAACAATGGATCGTCTTTGTTATCAGAGGTGTGACCTTGTAAGCATAAACTTTAAATCGTTGATAATGGATCGCCTTTATTCTTGATTTCTCAGAATCGAAGTGTATTTAGATAACAATCTATTTTTATAACTCAACCAGAACAATGAATCGTCTTTGTTCTCTCATGTGACCTTGTAAACGTAAACTTTGAAGCGTTGACAATAGACCGCCTTTGTTCTTGATTTCCTAGAATTGAGATAACAATCTATTTCTTATAACTCGACCAGAACAATGAATCGCTTTTGTTCTCTCATGTGGCCTTGAAAATTGTAAACATAGACTTTGAACAATCCATCGTCTTTGTTATTGATTTCCTAGAATTTCAGAAGCTATGATTCAGCCAAAATAATAGACCGTCTTTGCTCTTACACCTTGAAAATTGTAAGCATAGACTTTGAACAATGAGCCTCATTCTTGATTTCCTGGAATTGAGATGTGGAATCTATTTTCGACCTGAACAATAGACCGCCTTTTTCGGGGGAAACGGTTGCGAAACAGCTATCTGTTTTGGGAAACGGACCCCCTGTTTTGGGAAACGGACCCCCTGTTTTAGGAAACGGGTACCTGTTTTTAGGAAACGGCTACCTGTTTTTAGGAAACGGCTACCTGTTTGGGGGAACGGCCACCTGTTTAGAGGGCGTGGCTTTGAAACATGCACCTCAGGGCTCTTGATTTCCTAGAATTGAGATAACAATCTATTTCTAACTGAACAATGGATCGTCTTTGTTATCAGAGGTGTGACCTTCTAAGCATAAACTTTAAATCGTTGACAATGCCTTTGTTCTTGAAAGAGATGTATTTAGATAATAATCTATTTCTAACTGAACAATGAATCGTCTTTGTTCATTTACCTTGAAAATTATAAGCATAGACTTTGTACAATACATTATTCATGATTTCTCAGAATTGAGATAATAATTTATTTCTATAACTCGACCAGAAGAATGAATCGTCTTTATTCATTTCTCATGTGACCTTGAAAGCATAGACTTTGAATAATGGGCCCCCCTTTGTTATTGATTTCCTAGAATTGAGATAACAATTTATTTTATAACTCGACCAGAAGAATCGCTTTTGTTCTTTCACCTTGAAAATTGTAAACATAGACTTTGAACAATGCATCGCCTTTTTGATTTCCTAGAATTGAGATAACAATCTATTTCTAACTGAACAATAGATAGTCTTTGTTCTTTCATGTGGCCTTGAAAGCATAGACTTTGAACAATGCATCGTCTTTTTTGATTTCCTAGAAGACTCAGCCAAAACAATAGATCGTCTTTGTTCTCTCATGTGACAGCATAGACTTTAAACAATGGGCCCCCTTTGTTTCTCAGAATAGGGCGTGGCCCAGAAACATGCATAGACTTGTCTGAGACTGAGGGTCTTCAGGACTGACCTTGAAGCGGGGACTTGGAAGAGGCGGGGTTATACACCTCTGGTCTTCAGCCTTGAAATAGGCAATGTTACCGACCTTGAAATCTAGTAACTTTTCTGGTGACTTTTTCCTAGATCTGGTGACAAATCTAGTGACAAAATTGGCCCAGGATCGGTATAGCTATACTACTGTTATAGATAAGATAAAAGTTATAAAAAACGTGAGCTGTACTAATAGAGATATGCTAATTCTTGTAACACTGAATGTCAGGAACGCATTTACTTCAGCGTCCTGGCGAATTGAGTGAACACTTGATGGAAAACATTGAAGGCTATCTAAGCTCAAGATGTATGACGGTGACAGAATAACGGATAAAAGTGACGAGGAGCGTGGCGCAGGGATCGGGGCTCGGTCCAGTTTTATGAAATATCCTCTACAACCGAATACTCCATCTGTAGTATCCGGAGTACGTGACGGTGCTGGTCTAATCGGATGATGTGGCTTTGCTCGTCAGGACAAGGACTCCCGAGCACTTAGTATCGATTTCTACGAGTACGGTAGAATTTGTATGCCCATAGATGGATAAGGGGGGCAGCAAAGCGCTCCAGAGAAGAGAGTGTTGTGTTGGTCGGGAGTTGGAAGATGCCGGACATGAGCTTCCGCGTGGGAGACGAAGTGATAAAATCAAACAGAACTGTCAGGTATTTGGGTGTCTTGTTTTAGGCGGGGAGGAACCTTCACTTATCATGTCCGCTATCTAGCGACGAAAGCAGAACGGCAAGCTGTAGCGTTGGCGAGACCGGTACCAAACTGGTATTTGCTAGGCAAGACGCTGGTGGCGGTGCAGGCCACCACCATACTTTACGCAGCTGAAGTGCCTATAGCCTATACCAGCGAAGGAAGGCTCTGTGGACTAGGCGACTCATCTGCAACTTGCCTCTACGGTAACTACAAATCCAACCACACATGCTTGAGTGTCGTAGATGCGAGAAAACGCTCTCGCTTGAACGATGATCTGAAGGTGGAGAATATTTCCTCCAGCAACCTACTGCACGAGATACTTCTTTAGAGGAAACTCCTACATAAATATGTACTTACCCGGCTGATGCTTGTAGATGTCCTTTAAAGGCCGCAGAAAGATCAACCCTGCTTGTTTCCAAGTTCTTCTGAAAATAAATAATGAGCGACATATTTTGTTAAATTTGATAAGTTCGAAGTACATTTGTAACTATACTAACCGATAATATATATATATATATATATATATATATATATATATATATATATATATATATATATATATATATATATATATGTATGTATGTATATGACTCATCATACAAATGCCTAGTATTCCTCTTCCAGCGGTCACCGGCCAGCACTGGAATCCGCCTATCCCCTGAATTAATACTGTATGGTAGTTCCGGAGGGAAGGTTCCTGAGGCGGTAGGTGGAGGTTTTAGCCGGTAAGGTAACCATCTCCCACTCCGACAGTACCGTATAGCAAATGGTCTCTGCAGATTTCCCTCCGCCTCTTATATACACGGTGTTACTTAATGATAGTCCGTAATTCCAAGGGCGCATTTCTGAGCCAAATTCAAGTAGAAAAGTGCATGTAAACGTGTCCTAAAAGGTCTAGTTTTCAAGATACGGAATGTCAAAGTTTTTCAAAAAGTAGTTTTTTTTATTAATACCTCTTTTGCCGATTTTATTGAAATTTGACAGTGTTGTTTATTGTGATAAGACACTAACTTACCACTAACTAGATGACAGTCTTATAAATAATAGTGACAAACAAATATGCGCCACTGACTTTTTAAAAATTTATATTTTTGTCGGATTAAGCATTTAAAAATACGACTTTTTGGTCTCTTGATATTTTTTCCTATATTATTTCACTTTCGAGAAAAAAAATAAAACCGCTTCATTGCATTTCGAAAAATACGTGTCCAACCAACCACATCACATAAAAAGGGGAGGAATTAGTTAGCTCGACGAGCAACTCAGCCAAACGGTCCTGAGACCGCAGAGCACTCGGATAGCGCGGTTGTTTTGAAGTGTTGGTAAAGAGTAAATAGATGGTTGAGTTAGTTATAAAACGAGAAAGAAATTGTAGGCAGAAAGATAAGGAGAACAGACAAGAAATAGGCGCCACAAGCTTTAAAGGAAGCAAAGATAATTTATTATTTCTTGGAAGAGAGTCCCTGTAAAGCTTGAACCAGGGAAGAAACAGGAAGAACAGTTAAACGACAATTCTCTTAACAAGCGTAAATTTATTTATAAATTTACCAACAATAAATAACCTTTGTTAATATCTATATATAATAATAACAGTGCATGCCTATCCCAACACGCAATTTTACTCCAACCCCAAAGATAAGTGTAGTCACAATGTGAAACAATAAAGTTTCGTAATTAACATATATTTTCAAAATCATTAGTGACGAGGGCAAGTCGTGAGATTTCACGGGTTATAAACTCACCTTTAATCAATTTAGCTAATTTAATAAAGAACGTTAACGTAACCTTGAAAAGAAAAATTTATATATACGTATATAACCGCAATAGTTTACGTTAGAAAGGTAACACTTCAACTTGCCTTTCGTTTCACAATATCCAAGCATAAACCCCTTAACAATGACAAATTCAAATATATAAATAATCGGAGAACGACCTGAACACTCTCATCCCTAATAAAATAAAACTTTGTACTTAAAAGCTAACAGATATAGTATCAATAATACGACATAGACAACCGGTATATACAATTTATGCTTTGGGTTACTACTACTGCGCAGCGATAGCGTAACCAGTAGTTATTGAAATAGTATCAAAAATAGACGCTAAATGCTATAACTACACTGGATGTTTTATGTACAAGTTCAGTAAGAATTACTTTAATGATTGGATTAACTTATAACAGTTTTATACTAGTGAAATCTTTACAAAACTTTAATGAATTCGGCTATCAAGATGACACCGAAGTTGCAACAAAACGAAAACAATGTATTAAAAAAAAATCTTGTAATATGGCTAATTTAAAGTCACTTTTGTGTAGATACAGCTATCCCTGGGAGTAGTAATGAGACACCTTCCGCCGCCATCTTGGATTTTTACGTCACAAGACCGCCCACGTGGGGGACCGGATTTTTCACCCTTATTTTTACTCGCTTACGTGTAGGACGTGTTTTTTCACCCCTATTTTTACTCATCCACGTGTGAGACCGTATTTTCAACCCTTTCTTCCCGAAGGTCCTTTTTCAACCCTAATTATTTTTACTTGCGCACGTGTAGGACGTATTTTTTCACCCCTATTTTTACACATCTACGTGTGAGACCGTATTTTTTTCCCTTATTTTGAGATGGTGATCTTTTAATTATTTTTATTAATATAAGATGATGATCTTTAATTATTTTTATTAATTAATTATCCTAGGGAAATTCTCAATCTGATAGTTTATAAGATGATGATGATCTTTAATTATTTTTATTAATTATTTTTTATTAATTATTTTTTATCCTAGGGAAATTCTTAATCTGATAGCTTTTAAGATGATGATGATCTTTAATTATTTTTATTAATTAATTATTTTTAACCTGAGGGAAATTCTTAATCTGATAGCTTTAAGATGATGATGATCTTTATTTATTTTTATTAATTAATTATTTTTACTCGCTTACGTATAGGACGTGTATTTTCACCCCTATTTTTTACACACCCACGTGTAGGACGTGTTTTTTCACCCCTATTTAATGACAGCTCACGTATAGGATGCGTATTTTCAACCCTCATGGTTTCTTTTCAAGGTCAACCCTAATTAGAGCCTTTTTTGCACATGCTCACGTTAGGGGCAGGTCTTGGTGCTGGGAGCTGGATCTGGACCTAGGTCTTGGACTTTGAGTTGGACTTAGGGTTATTTTGATGGTATTAAGGTCCTTCTGACTATATTAATAGCAGTGCCCCTGGAGGTTAGGCAAATGCACACGCATAAAATGTTGGAAATTGCATAATTAATAAGATATTATTATTAT
This sequence comes from Vesta saturnalis, assembly GCA_036346205.1. NCBI lineage: Eukaryota > Metazoa > Arthropoda > Insecta > Coleoptera > Lampyridae > Vesta > Vesta saturnalis. The sequence continues at coordinate 2,440,121 of JARFJB010001893.1, read as the reverse complement.
AATTATCGGTCCTATTGCTTTAAAATGGCCAAATGCTATTGGATGATCTTTTACCTAAACGTTGTATTTCTAATAAGGACGTTCTTGTAAGACACGTGTAGGGCTTCGCAACTTGTTCTCAGGCCTTCGCCCCCTGACCGGAGATGATGTGGGAACCTAACCTTATAAGATAAGTGTAGAGCTTAGCTCCTATCGTGGCCCCCTTGATGCAATCGTATGTTGTTCTAACTTAATCTTACAGCTGTAGGCCTTCGCCCCGTCATACAAAATTGCATTCTAATAAGGAGGTTCTTGTAAGGCAGGACTTGTATCAGGGCCTGCGCCCTAGCCCCTTTGAGTAAAAAATTGATTTTAGCGCCATCTAGTGGCGTATAGACTAATGAACATTTTCTGAAGCTGATAATGCACACCTCTCTTGTTTCTTCCTCCCTCTCTCTTTCTCACGCACACACACACACATACACACACACACACACACACACACACAAACAAATCAATTAATTAATCAATCTCAAACAAATCACGTTCGATCATCAGATAAAACTCAATCAATCAACCGAAATTATGTCTTACAGTTTGCGGAAACAAGATTACAGTTCCAATTGAATGCATTAAAGTGTAATTACATATGACGTGAAATAAATAATTTCTACCCTAATGCAATGATGCTTTATGTATAGGCAGACCCTCTAAACAGCCACCACCTATACATTCGGAACATCATATCTGATTTATTTACATACACACACACAAAATAATTTCTACCCTACCCTAATGCAATGATGCTTTATGTATAGGCAGACCCTCTAAACAGCCACCACCTATACATTCGGAACTTCATATCTGATTTATTTACATACACACACACAAAAATTGTTTCATTGTAACGTGTTCATTGAATGCGTATTTAACAAGCATGTTGTACTTACAAAAAAACAATTTTTACATTCAAAACACAAATATTTTAAAAATTTTGCTAACGCGAAAATTACTTTTTAAATAATTGAATCTTATGGTTACGTAAAAACTATCTAATACCACTAATGTTACAGCATAATAATAAAAACTCATTAAACAGTGATTACACATTAAATACATTTAAAATATGTAACCTTTATACTACGTCTATTATTACATAGAGATGAGATTATTCTTAAATTTAATTGATTTTTTCTCTGGAAATACTACAACCGTTCGAAATCATGCTTCTTCTCTCGACATCAAAAAAGCTATACTAGTGATATGTATACATTAAGTAAGCATAATAGAGGATACAGCTACATTGCTAACGATTATTGATGTTTTTTCATGAGATTTTTTGAATGAGACAGCTTCGCAGGTATTTTTTAAGAAAAGCTATACACATCTCATGAGATTTTTGATATACAATCACCGCATCGTCTGCGTCTGCGTCTGCGTGTGCGTCTGCGTCTGCGTCTGAGTCTGCGTCAGCGTCTGCGTCTGCGCCTTCGTCTGCGTCTGCGTCTGCGTCTGCGCCTGCGTCTGCGTCTGCGTCTGCGTGTGCGTGTGCGTGTGCGTGTGCGTGTGGGTGAGAGTGTGCGAGTGTGTGTGTGTGTGTGAGTGTGTGAGTGTGTGTGTGTGTGAGTGGTGTGAGTGTGGTGTGTGAGTGTGTGAGTGTGTGAGTGTGTGGTGTGTGTGAGTGTGAGTGTGTGAGTGTGTGAGTGTGTGAGTGTGTGAGTGTGTGGTGTGAGTGTGTGAGTGTGTGAGTGTGTGAGTGTGTGAGTGTGTGAGTGTGTGAGTGTGTGAGTGTGTGGTGTGTGTGAGTGTGTGAGTGTGTGAGTTTGTGAGTGTGTGGGTGGGTGAGTGTGTGAGTGTGTCTGTGTGTGATTGTGTGAGTGTGAGGTGTGAGTGTGTGAGTGTGGAGTGTGAGTGTGTGAGTGTGTGAGTGTGGTGAGTGTGTGAATGTGTGAGTATGTGAGTGTGGTGTGTGAGTGTGTGAGTGTGTGAGTGTGTGAGTGTGTGAGTGTGTGAGTGTGTGAGTGTGTGAGTGTGTGAGTGTGTGAGTGTGTGAGGTGTGAGTGTGAGTGTGTGAGTGTGTGAGTGTGTGAGTGTGTGAGTGTTTGAGAGTGTGAGTGTGTGAGTGTGTATGTGAGTAAGGGTTTGAGTGTGAGTGTGAGTGAGTGTGTGAGTGTGTGAGTGTGTGTTTTTGTGTTTGTGGATTGTGTGATTGTGTGAGTGTTTGAGTGTGTGAGTGTGTGAGTGTGTGAGTGTGTGAGTGTGTGAGTGTGGAGTGTGTGTGTGTGTGAGTAAAGTGTGAGTGTGTGAGTGTGTGAGGTGTGAGTGTGATGAGTGTGTGAGTGTGAGTGTGTGAGTGTGTGAGTGTGTGAGTTTGATGGAGTGTGAGTTGTTTAGAAAGTGTGTGAGTGTGTGAGTGTGTAGTGTGTGATGTGTGGTGAGTGTGGGTGAGTGTGGTGTGTGTGATGTGTGTGTGAGTGTGTGAGTGGTGTGAGTGTGTGAGTGTGTGAGTGTGGGTGTGAGTGGTGAGTGGTGGGTGTGAGTGTGGAGTGTGTGAGTGTGTGAGTGTGTGGTGTGTGTTGTGTGATGTGAGTGTGAGTGTGTGTGGTGTGTGGTGTGTGAGGTGTGTGTGAGGTGAGTGTGGTGTGAGTGTTGAGTGTGTGTGTGTGAGTGTGTGAGTGTGTGAGTGGTGTGAGTGTGTGAGTGTGAGGTGTGTGGTGTGTGAGTGTGTGTGTGAGTGTGTGTGTGAGTGTGTGAGTGTGTGAGTGTGTGAGTGTGTGAGTGTGTGAGTGTTGGTTGGTGGAGTGTTGGTTGGTTGAGTTGGTAGGTTTGAGTTGGGTTGTTGAGTTGGTTGGTTGGTGAGTTATTGTTTGTGTATGTTAGTTTTTGAGTGGTTAATTTGTTTTGGATTGTGAGTTGAGTTGTTGTGAGTTAGTGTATGTAGTTGTGTTGAGTGTGTGGTGTTGAGTGTTGAGTTGTGTGAGGTTGAGTGTGAGTTAGTTGTGATGTGTGAGTTTGATGTGTGTGTGGGTGTGTGGTGTGGTGTGTGAGTTGGGTTGAGTGTGGTGTGTTGGTGTTGGTGTTGGGTTGGTTGGTTGGTGGTGGTTGGTTGGGTGTGTGGTGTGGTGGTGTGGTGTGTGTGTGAGTGTGAGTGTGTGTGTGTGAGTGTGTGAGTGTGTGTGTTGAGGTGTGAGTGTGTGGTGTGTGAGTGTGAGTGTGTGTGTGTGTGAGTGTGTGTGAGTGTGTATGTGTGAGTGTGTGAGGTGTGAGTGTGTGAGTGTGTATGTGTGGTGTGTGAGTGTGAGTGTGTGAGTTGTGTGAGTGTGTGAGTGTGTGAGTGTGTGTGTGTGTGTGAGTGTGTAGTGTGTGAGTGTGGTGTGAGTGTGTGTGTGTGGGTGTGTGAGTGTGGGGTGTGAGTGTGTGGGTGTGTGTGTGTGAGTGTGTGAGTGTGTGTGTGAGTGTGAGTGTGGTGGTGTGAGTGTGTGAGTGTGTGAGTGTGTGAGTGTGTGAGTGTGTGGTGTGTGGTGGTGTGTGAGTGTGTGAGTGTGTGAGTGTGTGTGAGTGTGTGAGTGTGTGAGTGTGTGAGTGTGTGAGTGTGTGAGTGTGTGAGTGTGGTGTGTGAGTGTGTGTGAGGTGTGTGTGAGTGTGGAGGTGTGAGTGTGTGAGGTGGAGGTGTGAGTGTGTGAGTGTGGTGTGAGTGGTGTGAGTGTGTGAGTGTGAGTGTGTGAGTGTGGTGGTGTGGAGTGTGTGAGTGTGTGAGTGTGTGAGTGTGTGAGTGTGTGAGTGTGTGTGGAGTGTGAGTGTGTGGTGTGTGATGTGAGTGTGTGAGTGTGGGTGAGTGTGTGAGTGTGTGAGTGTGAGTGTGTGAGTGTGTGAGTGTGTGAGTGTGTGAGTGTGTGAGTGTTGAGTGTGTGAGTGTGTGGAGTGTGTGAGTGTGTGAGGTGTGTGAGTGTGTGGTGTGAGTGTAGTGTGAGGTGTAGTGTGTGAGTGTGTGGTGTGTGAGTGTGGTGTGAGTGTGTGAGTGTGTGAGTGTGTGAGTGTGAGTGTGGTGTGTGAGTGTGTGAGTGTGTGAGTGTGTGAGTGTGAGGTGTGTGAGTGTGTGAGTGTGTGAGTGTGTGAGTGTGGAGTGTGTGTGTGAGTGTGTGAGTGTGGTGGAGTGTGTGAGTGTGTGAGTGTGTGAGTGTGTGAGTGTGTGAGTGTGTGTGTGTGGTGTGAGTGTGTGAGTGTGTGAGTGTGTGGTGTGTGGTGATGTGTGAGTGTGAGTGTGTGAGTGTGTGAGTGTGTGAGTGTGAGTGTGTGAGTGTGGTGGGAGTGTGTGAGTGTGTGGTGTGAGTGTGTGAGTGTGTGAGTGTGTGAGTGTGTGAGTGTGAGTGTGAGTGTGTGATGTGTGATGTGAGTGTGTGAGTGTGTGGTGTGAGTGTGTGAGTGTGTGTAGTGTGTGAGTGTGTGAGTGTGTGTGATGTGTGAGTGTGTGAGTGTGTGAGTGTGTGAGTGGTGTGTGAGTGTGTGAGTGTGTGTGTGAGTGTGGATGTGATGTGAGTGTGTGAGTGTGTGAGTGTGAGGTGTGTGGTAGTGTGGGAGTGTGTGAGCGAGTGAGTGTGTGAGTGTGTGAGGGTGTGAGTGTGTGAGTGTGAGTGTGGAGTGTGGGAGCGGGAGTGTGGGAGTGTGTGAGTGTGTGGTGTGTGAGTGTGTGAGTGTGGTGAGTGTGAGTGTGTGGTGTGTGTGTGTGGAGTGTGGTGTGTGGTGTGTGAGTGTGAGTGTGTGATGTGAGTGTGAGGTGTGAGGTGTGTGAGTGTGTGTGTGATGTGTGTGTGGGTGTGTGAGTGTGTGAGTGTGAGTGTGTGTGTGTGAGTGTGTGTGTGTGAATGTCTGAGTGTGTGTGTGTGTGTGTGTGTGTGTGTGTGTGTGTGTGTGTGTGTGTGAGTGTGTGATGTGTGTGAGTGTGTGAGTACCCCTACCATTAGCTGATTCTGTGAGTCTACACAAATTAATTCTTTTTAGTTAATTTTTACTTCTTAAATATTAATTTAACATTTTTATACTAAAAAAACACCAAACCGTTAAACAGGCAGGAACTAACCTAAAATATGAGAAACTTAGTTGCAAGCCTACATTTCTTACTACATACATGACAAGTTATGTAGCGAACTTCATAACTGCATTAAGATACAATTTTGAGTTTCAGGCAAAATTATGTGCAAAACTCAAGACGAAAGTGTTTTTTTCAACTATCGTTAAGATAACGCACGAGCGCAGCGAGTATGTCAATCTTTGAACTCGAGTTCAAAAACACTCACTTTCTTCTCTAGTTACACAAATAACTATTGAAAGTGGTACACGCTTTCACAACTAAAAACTTACAACATACCAATTAAAGATCTAATATAATAATAAATTCAACAAAAGATTAAAAATTTGTTCGTCACAGTAGACTGTAATTGTAGTGAGAACAGGATGTATACATTTAATCTAGTTTTATTTTTAACTAAATATGATAAATCATTGCAATGTTGGAGGGAATAAACATCAAAATCACGTCAAGGTCTCGGAAAAACACTCTAAAAAATCTATACCTATCAAAAATTAAAATTAAGACACGTACAATTACAAGACAAAAAACTCATTAATCGAAATATGAACATGTAAACTTTCACCATTATTACACATATTAAAATTTTTAAATACTTTTGTTTGTTTTTATGTTATATTTAAGTTATACAATCTGATCGTTTCGATAACACTTGTAGTTATCTTGGTCAGTAGTAATACTATCTTTCAAAATTGTTAAGTTGTCGAAACAATGTTGTTTCAACGTCTTTAAGAATACAGATAAGTATTTTAATTATTTAATTGAAAATTGCCTTCTTGTCTGTTCAAGTTATTTGAATATTTATTTTAAAATAATAGTTGCTCATCTACACTGTACAGTAATCCTGAATGTTGTCTTACATTAGCGAATTATTTAATTAAATTACCAAAACTGAGTTTAGTCTGGATCAAAGAAATAAAAATTGTCCTATGCGATTGTCAACCTAGTTAGTAATAAAGACCAAATAGAAACAATTTAAATTAATAACACTGATACCAACTTTTGATTTATTAAATATTAAAAAACAATATTTTGATGTAAAGCAATAGTGTGACACACGTATCTATTTTACAGCTTTGTATTTATATTGAATTTGAGAGCGCACATTGGGCATTGAGAAAAAGATAAATTAGAAAATTTTACAACGTAGTAGACATGGAGTCTTGGTGCGATTTTTACATGTTAATTATCTGTATATTTTTATGTGGATGCGCATAATTTAATTATTATACAAAAAACAATAACTCCTACATACATTGATATATTCTATATAATGTGTGGGTTAGAATATCTACTATTGATTGATAAAACTATGCATAAAGTAAATTGTACGAACAACACAGTTATCCTGAAATTTCATAACTAACTGATTGCATCAGTAACAAAATGAAGCTATGCCTGGTGTGGCTTATATTTTTGTTGTTTTTTATACCGAAATCAGAAAATGCCAAAATATTAGGAATATTTCATTTACCAGTTAAAACTACTTACATTTTAGGCAGTACATTACTAAAGGAGCTTGCTGATAAAGGACACGAAGTAACAATGCTTAGTCCATTTTCATCCAAAGGTGGAAGCAATACTTATAGAAACATTCAACTCGAGGGCATAATGCCCTATAAAAAAGGTATTTTTCTTTAAGCATTTATACTTCTTACTAACTTAATTTTGTTACAGCGGTAAAAGAAATATTGGCCAGCACTAATTTAACTTTTTTCAAAAAAATGCTTCTGACTAAAAAGTATATTTTAGAACTAAATGAGCTCGTTTTAAGTAGCCCTAGAGTTATTAAACTAATAAACTCCGGTGAAAAATTTGACTTAATAATACAAAGCTGGGCTTCAAGTGAACCGCTGGTAGGTTTAGCACACACGTTTCATGCACATTGTATTATTTTCAACGTAATTGGTCCTTCCTATTATACCAACGGGTACAACCCTTCCTCGTTTGTCTACACGTCAAATCCACTTTTTTATCTCCCTAACAATATGACATTTTTTCAAAGAGGAATTCATACTTTCATAAATACCGTACAAGAATTTTTACATTATATACTAATATATCCTGAACAGGAACGACTAATGAAGAAACATTTTCCAGATGCACCTCCTCTTTTATCAATGCTTTTAAACATATCTATTGTTCTTTTAAATTCCCATCATAGTATTCAAAGTCCACAATCTCTTATTCCTAGCATGGTTGAAATCGGTGGTTTTCACATTACACCTTCACGTTTAACAAACGACGTTAAAGGTTTTTTGGATACATCCCAAGAAGGTGTCATTTTGTTTAACTTAAGTCCTAATTCTATTAAAAATGCAAAATTACCTCAAGGGTTGATAAATACATTAAATAAATTGCCACTGAAAGTAATTCTTAATGTAGAGAGTGAGAATTTCCAGAATAATTCAAAAGTGTTAGTCAACACATGGCTACCAGAAAAAGATATTTTAGGTAAGTGCTTCATTTTAGGTATACTTTATTAAAATCTGTATTGTGTGTGTAGCTCACAAAAATGTAAGAGCTTTTGTAACTAATGGTGGGTTAATAAGTGCCACTGAAGCAGTTTATTATGGCGTTCCGTTAATTGGCATTCCAGAGTTTAATGATCAAGACAATATTATAAATGATGCAATTCATAAAGGATTTGCAGTAAAAATAGATTTTAATAATATAACTGAAGATTCACTTGTAGAAGCTGTAAAAGAAATTTATCACAACTCGAGGTATTATTTCTATAAAAGAAACCAGTATGTTAACGTCAGTTTTTAGGTACTATCAAAATATTCAATGTGTTTCAAAACTCATGAGGGACCAACCAATAAAACCAATGGAAAAAGCTCTATATTGGATAGAATATGTTTTAAATCACAATGGCGCTCATCATTTAAAAACAAGCGCATTCCTCATGCAATGGTATCATTTACTAGACTTAATTGTATTCCTTGCCGTAATTGGAATTGTTGTTCTTGCTTTTATTTGTATAATAGGTATTTGTGTTTTTATTTCATGTACTGATAACTACGATAATATAGACGCTGTCCAGGATGTTAGTGACGAAATTGAAAAAACAAGTGTAAGAACTTTAAGCACATACTTAATTACTATCAGTTATAACGTGGTAATAAAGTAATAATTCTGTATGTTTAATAAACAAATGCCGTACTACTTGGTCAATAAAGTTTTAAATACAACTTGATTGTCAGACCGATGTCAAATTTTGAATACGACAATTAGTGAATTAGTGATTTAAATTCTTAACTTTCTAATTTATTGTAAATTTAAACAGCATTGTGAGCTATATATATATATATATATATATATATATATATATATATATATATATTGTATCTATTTGTGTATATGTTAATTTAATAACTGTAAAAATGTCAAGAAGTGAAAAAACATAGATAGATGGCTGTGACATCCCAGTGAAGTAAGAACGTGGAGAAAACGTTTTTGACATCTCTTTTTTGGAAAAAAAGTTTGCTACCAGAAAGTTTTAGTGTTAAAATAATCTCTCCCGTGAACATATAGGTATTCTCTTAAATTTTATAGATAAGTACTCTTTTCAGATTATTCCCAAATTATCCTGTAACCATACCCCCTTAAGCTACAATTTTAGCTGATAAAGGTTTGATTATAACCCATTAGGTTTTGTGCTATTTGCTCAGTCGGAGATTAAAGTAGGCGGGGTTCATAAATATTATAAGATGTTGCTTTAAAAAAAATTGTGTCCGTAGATATCTTCGCTTTACAAATTGATGTTGCTTCAACCTGAAACTAAATTGTTAATAAAAAAAAGAGCGCCAACTCATTTTATGGAAAAACAAGTAAACCATGAATATAATAAAGTTAAAAAAAAATTGACAATAACAAGCTTTATTTACTACCTTAATTTTGATTATAAAGAAGAATATCTTAAATCTAGTGTTAGTAACGATTATTTAACTTAAGTAAAACTAATTTATGGAATTATTAATAGAAATAAAATACCTTATTTTGATTATACTGTACTTCTGTTGGTTCTGAAATGGCGGCTTGCTGAATCAGCGCTTGGAAAATTTCGCTGCGGAAATTTTACATGGGAGTTGAAATAAAACTGGACTCGGATGCATTAAAATTCCCAAATGTATAAAATTTTTGCTGGTTTAATGAATATTAAAATTCCTCTTCATAGTACCAAAGGTTATTGCGTCATTATTGGTTGAACGAAAATATACCGTAAAGTAACTAACGGTAAAATGTAATTGGTTAAGTAATTATGCGGATAAAAAAAAGTAAAACGTAAAGTAGAAGTAGTAATTGAAAAGTGTCTGAAAACGCAATCATCGCAAACTGTTGTATAATAGCTTTTCAAATAAACTTACCATACAAATTATACAACACTTATTAAAAAATTTAACAAAACAACAATGGATGCGCTACATCCACCTTAAAAATATCACCAAAAAAGAGTCGCTAAACTACTCATTGCGCATGAACATGTGAATCAAATGTGCAAACAGTATGCGTACGAGTTCATTTTAACAAATGCATGTTTTATGGAACGCACGATGCACGCAATACATGTTAAGTTGCGTAAATATTATTAACAAACACACACACCCTCCCCTTAAATTTTGGAATCGGAGATCACCAAAGCGGAGATTGCAAACACCAATATAATAAAAATATTTTATCAAATTCTGATGAAATATAAAAATTTAATCTAAGTAAAATTCAAATAAAAATGAAAACGGTATTACCAAACTTCTAAATATATGATCAAATAGAACAAAATCTTCCTGAATGTACGAAGAAGTACGGAAACTTGCGGTGATGTTTTACAAAATCGACCTGGTTCGTCAGAACCAGATCACTCCACTGACTCAACCACCACTCAACACTCTTTAAACTCGAAATGCGAGGCCGAAAGACTGTGGTCCCTTACCTTCCCTCGGTTGTCTCAAACCACGCTCCCTGGGTACTCCAAAAACAAACTCCCACAGACACGTTCGGTAAAATAAGTCAAAATCATTATATCAAAGTCTTCAGCAGTGACGGTGTATTAATGGATTGGATGTCAAGTTTAGAACACCAGACAATTCATGAATCATCAAAAGCTAGAACTTTGAAATAATTTTTGATAAACAAAATAAATAATTTGAACCAAAATAAAAAGTATTTAAGCACATCTGATATTCCTACCAATGGTTGAGAGTTTGAAATTTCACGTCAAATAACGATCAGAGGTAAAGTCACCATGGTTATGTCAATTTTTACTATTGCAACAATAGTAAATTGTAAATCTAATAAATGAAAGTAATTTACCGGAGTCACAAAAAATCGACAAAATCAGCTGCACAATGTGATCTAAATATCAACAGTCGTGCTATACATTTGTAGCAAACATAAAATAAATGGTCTTCAAGGAGACCAAAATATATAAATAAAATTATGTGCGAAATAAGTACAAAAATAAAATCAAATTACTTTTGAAAAATAATCAAAGTAATTAAAATGTAAGTAAGAAAACTAGAATGTAACAGTCTCAGAAATACCTTTTAATAAGAAATAATTTTGATTTAATATGGTTTTAAATCTTTAACATGAAAAATACCTAAAGGTTTATCATTAAGAGTGGCCAATCGGTACGTGGTTGGACCTAACACTTCAGTAACATTTGCTTCAATAAATTTTGAAGTTAACTTTTCACTATAATTTTTTGTCGCATCCGATAAAGTAAAGTTCTTTTTCTAAATTATATCGCCGACGTCTAATTTTAATGGACGACGTCGCAAATTGTAAGGTTTTGAATTTCGTTCGTAAGCTGTATGTAAATTTTGTTTTACATTCTTAAAAATTGATGATAGTTCATTTATACCTTGCTTTAAAATCTTTTAATCGACCATAAAAATCTCCAGTAATCGGAACTGTTCGACCACACGCCAAAAGGAAGGTGAAAATTTAGTAGATTCAAGTACAGCGTTACGAATAGCATGGGTAATTTTGTGAATTTCAGCATCCCATTCTTTATGATTATCTTTAATGTAAGATCTTATTGCAGTACCTACTACTTTATTAACTCTTTCAACACAATTTACCTGGGGTTAAACCAAATAGATTGAACTTTGTAAGAATCTAATAATTTTTTTAATAATGCACTCTTAAATTGAAGGCCGTTGTTTACAATACAAATTTGTGGTACACCGAAAACTAGAAACACATAATTTTCAATATATTGGTAAACGCCTTTAGCAGTAGCACCACGCATTGGGTGAATCAGAGTAGATTTGGTAAACCAATCGCAAACAACCAGTAACACAGTATCACCATTTTTCGATCTGGGAAAAGGACCTACTAAATCGATTAAAATGCATTAAGAAGGAAAAGAAATATTTTTCTCTTTACCCATAAAACCATAATGATTAAATTGTGAAGATTTACTTTGATTACAAATATTGCAATTTCGAATGTATTTGGAAATGTCTGATTTCATTTTTGGCCAATAATAAAATTCTTTAATTTTTGAAAAAGTTTTAAAAACGCCAAAATGTGCTGATGTAGGATCATCGTGAAATTTTTGTAAAATATTTTTCCTTAAAGATGTAGGAACAACCAATTTCCATTCTACTAAATTGAATTCAATGTTTATATAATTTGAAATAAATTTGTAAACATTTAATTTACCTTTCCTCTGTATGACTTCAAAATTAAATTGTTGAAGTTTAATAACTCCATCGGGCTAATCGACCTGAAGGATCTTTTAAATTATTGAGCCCAATCAGTGAACGATGACCAGTAATTACTTTAAAATGTGTGCTTTCAATGTAAGGTCTAAACTTTTGAATTCCAAAAATAACAGCAAGTAATTCACGCTCAGGAATAAAATAATTTTGCTCGGCTGTATTTAAAGTTCGAGAACCGTAAGCAATAACATTTTCGTCATCTCCCTCACGTTGGGTTAAAACACAGCTAATGCCACAATTGAAGGCATCGCATTGTAAATAAAATGTTTTTGAAAAATTTGGGCTCGCTAAAATAGGAGCATCTACTAATAAAGATTTAATTTTTAAAAATTAATCATTAGCTTCGTTGTTTCATGAAAATTTTTGAGATTTCTTTTTTCCTTTAAGTAAACTGTTAATTGGAGATAAAACTGGGAAAAATCGTTAATAAATCGCCTGTACCATGAGCACATTCCGATAAATCGTTTAACTTCTGTTAAAATTTTGGTTGGAGAAATATTGCAATCGCATCCACCTTTGATGGATCGGTATGAAGACCATTCTTATCAATAACAAAACCCAAATATGATAATTGAGCTTTACAAAATTCACATTTATTTAAATTAATATTTAATTTAGAATCATCAAGCATTTTAAAAACCTCTTTCAACATAGAAATATGTTCTTTAAATGTACCTACTTGAAAATATAATAATGTCATCTAAATCATTTTTGTTTTTAGTGTTTACAGTCACTTAACTCTGTGGGCATTATTGTTATTATTGTTATCATTATAATTATTATATATTATTATTATTATCATTGGTAGTACACATAATTAGTTACTACTCACGTTGATGGGTTGATTATATATTTATATAAATCTTTGTATATGTGTAATATTATATAGTTTGCTCTGTAATTGGCTTTTGCTGTTGGGCAATAAAGGTTATTATTATTATTATTATTATTAAATAGACAAAAACGGATTGAGATAAATCATGACCCAAAATTGAGTCCATAAATCTTTATAATCTACTGGATGCATTGGTAAGTCTCATTGGCATAACGGTATATTCAAATAAACCTCTACGTGGAACAGTAAAAGCAGTTTTTTCACAACTTTCTGGGTCTAAAGTAATTTGCCAAAAAGCTTTCTTTAAATTTATTGAAGTCAAATACCTAGCATCTCTTAATTTATCCAAGATGTCGTTTAAAAATGGTAATGGGTAAGCATCTTTCTTAGTAATTGAATTTAATTATTTTGCATCAAAGCAGACTCCAAACTCGCCTGTTTTCTTTCGAACTAAAACCATTGGAGAATTCCACGGGGAAGAATTGGGTTTATTAATTCCTTGATCTAACATTTCGTCAATTTCTTTATTTGCATGTTCCAACATAGCGGGAGATGAAGAATAATATCTTTGTTTAATTGGCATGGCATTACCAGTATTAATAGTATGAAAAACTTTATTGGTTTTACCCAATTTTGAATTTGCCAAAGTTTTGAAAAGGTCAATAACTTGGTTCAATTCAGTAATTTGATAGGTATTAAGATCGTCGATAATTTTAACCATTGAAATAGTTGTCTCTGTAGAATTTGCAACAAAATAATTTTCACCAAAATCAGCTTTAATTTCAAATAATTGACAAAAGTCCATTCCCAAAGTAAGTGCACTGGTAATAGTTTCAGAAACAATAACTGAAATTGTTTTTGTAATATTATTAATAGTCAAAGATTAGTTAATACTTCCCAAAATGGATTGTAAAGAACCATCGGCAATAATTAATGATGAAAAGGGAGAATGTCTATTTAACTTCATATCATATTTGTCAATTAAAGACATTGCGGGGTTACCTAGGATTGTAACAGTAGCCCCACTGTCTAATAAAGCGACAAAATTTTCGTTAAAAATTTTTACATTACTAAAAGGTCTAATATCATTTCCTTTTTCACCAAATTTTGAGCAAATTTAGGACTTCCATAAAATTTATTTACTGTAATTAACCATTCTTTTCAAACATGTTTGTCAGTCTCTGTAAAATTGTTAGGAACGTGCCGACTAACGGAACACTTCCCATTTAAAAGTTTTTTGAAAATTTACACTTTCGGCAGTTAGTAAAAGTCACGTCAGAATGTCCACATTTGTAACAAAAGGTAATATTGTCATCGTTGTCACAGGTGTGATAAGTAAGTCCCAATTGTTTACATTTGAAACAAGTAGTCGATGGTTTTGCCGTATTGCTTTTAGAATTTTTAAAAGTTGAATTCGTAATTTTTCGTTTAGCATCAGTGATATTAATTTTAGGTTTATTGTTTTGATTCGAAGTAAAAGATTTTGATTTGCTTTCAGGTGGTTTTTAAAAATCTGAATTTGAATTGTATTTAAATTTAAAGTTTTGTAATTTAACCTGTTGTAATTTTTTACATAATTCAAGAAGATGCAAAATATTGGTAACATTGACAAGAGCCAATTATGTTGCATACCAAGACTGTAAATTTTTCGTAATAATTTTAAGTTGCTCAGAATCAGCAGGAGGAACGTCTAATTGAGAAAATAAATTGATCATTTCAGAAATAAACATGGTTGGAATTTCATCAGAAGTCCGTTTCCTGTTTTTAATTTCAATTAACAAAACTTCATCATGTCCTTGGGGTAAAAAGTCGCTTTTTAATTTATGAATAAGCCCATCCCATGAATTTATTTGAAACCTAATGGCTCTAAACCATGTCAAACCCCATCCAGAAAATAAATCGATTCCAGATAATAACATACCTGTCTTCGAAATAGTACGAGCAAGCATTAATTCTTCACACCCTTGTAAAATTGAAAAAACTCTTTTTCACTACCATTAAATTTTAGATTTAATTTGTAAACAGGAATAGAATTTCTAGAAATATTTAAGTTCTCAATTAAATTTCATACTTAATTCTAAATTATAATTAATTGATTCGATTAATTCAATATTATCATTACATAGTGAAAGTAATTGATCACGTAAGTGCACATGTTCACAGTCAAACACTGTATAATTTAATCGCTTCAAAATATGTAAAAGAGGGGTATGTAGTTTGAGATATTCACTTTTCGTTGAATTAATTTTATACAAATTTATCAATGATTGAATATGAGTAAGTTTTTCTTTTAAACAAGCTAATTCTTCACTTTCAACTTTCGTATAAGAATCCAATAATTTTGAATCGACTTTTTCTAAATTTAGTTTACGTCGTAGTAATTTGCGCTTTTCATAAACCGATACATTTTCAACCCCGGCAACACTGCGGTATCTCAGTTCCATTAATAACTCGTCACTCCTAAGAGCATCTACTACATAATTCGACATAGTAATATATGACATACAAATAAGTCACAAAATACAATAAGATTACAACAATCGTAAATACAAAATATTACAGTACCTTTATACGGTTGTCATCAAAGTTCAGAATTGCAACAAACATAAGCGAAGATATCTGACATGTACAGCATTAACATGCACAAAGATAATTGTAAATTTAATTAATTAAATGTCAATACAATATGTATGTCGAGAAGCAACAACCTTCAATAGATTGCAAATCGATGCCTCACGTCTGGAAGCCAGTTTAACCATACCCCTTAAGCTACAATTTTAGTTGATAAAGGTTTGATTATAACTCAGTAGGTTTTGTGCGTTTTGCTCAGTCGAAGATTGAAGTAGGCGGGGTTCATAAATATTATGAGATGTTGCTTTAAAAAAAATATATGTACGTAGATACGTTCGCTTTACAAATTGATGTTGCTTCAACCTGAAACTAAATTATTAAGTAAAAGGGCGCCAACTCGTTTTATGGAAAAACAAGTAAACCATGAATATAATAGTTAAAACAAATTGACAATAACAAGCTTTATTTACTGCCTTAATTTTGAATATAAAGAAGAATATCTTAAAGCTAGTGTTAGTAACGATTATTTAACTTAATTAAAACTAATTTATGGAATTATTAATAGAATTAAAATACCTTATTTTGATTATACTGTACTTTTGTTGGTTCTGGAATGGCGGCTTGCTGAATCAGCGCTTGGAAAATTTCGCTGCATGGGAATTGAAATAAAATTGGATTCGGATGCATTAAAATTCCCAAATGTATAAATTTGTTGGTTTAATGAATATTAAAATTCCACTTCATAGTAATAAAGGTTATTGCGTCATTATTGGTTGAACGAAAATATACCATACGACATATTTTCGTTCAACGGTAAAATCCGCTACATCCACCGTACGTAGTTGTAAGTTGGAAGTTGCAGAGTACAGTTGAGTTGCGAGGAAATCGAACATTTTTCATAATTATTTGGTTTGGTGTTTTAAATTTTTTTATTTGATAATCGTACGTAATTTATAACCATCTTCTTAAAATTAAATGGTAAATAACGCATATTATGTACTAATGTACCTATTTTATTTTTATTAACTTAGATTAATCTTTTGTCTTTAAAAAAATCAAAATATTTTAATTTTTATAAGTACATAACGACTTTTTGTAAATTTAACAATCTCATGTATGTACGAAAAATACTCTGAAAATTATTTTATATAGGGTGGTCCACGTCCATTAGTAATAGAACACGGATACAGCAACTATGAATTTCCTTTCATAATAATATTGCGATATGACACAATTCACCTCAGTTCAATTCTTGATATTAAAGAATATACAAGGCGTTAGAGTTAAATTTTTCATAGAAATACACCTGTGATTTTAATATTTTTCAAGATAATACATTCACGAAAATAAACAGAGTTGTTTGTAAGTATAAATCATATTTTACATCAATTTTAGTCTAGGTTACAGAGGGCGCTCTTAAAATATGCCTAATTTTTTAAACTATATCTTTAGGAACACAGAATCATCAAAAAATATTTCATTGTTACATAAAAAAGGCATGCGTGTTTCGTTTTACATCGTATAAACTTGCCGTTTAAGAGATACGTAATCATGGTTTAAATATTAGACGCAATAAGTATCTGTAGGACATGGCATCGTTGAAGCTACTTCAATAACATGTATATGTTGGGCGCAAAGCGCGAAAACGGCCAATTGTCGATTTTCTTGCTCAATCTTAGGTTTGGACGTTCCAAAGTAGCCAAAGCCCGAATTTGGATTCAGTTTCCGGCTTTGGCCGTCTAAAATCAGCCAAACCTAGGATTGTGCAATTGCGAAGCGACCAAAGCTGGAAATAATGTTCGATTTTTGGTTTAATATTACAGAAGCCTAAAAACTAGTTGTGAAATCATTGACAAGGCAGCTTCCTAGCAGGAGCCAGAATTCTTTTTTAATTAAAAAACACACATGGCACACACACACACACACACACACACACACACACACACACACACACACACACACACACACACACACACACACACACACACACACACACACACACACACACACACACACACACACACACACACACACACACACACACACACACACACACACACACACACACACACACACACACACACACACACACACACACACACACACACACACACACACACACACACACACACACACACACACACACACACACACACACACACACACACACACACACCACACACACACACACACACACACGTACACACACGTCACGTACACGTACACACGACACACACGTACACGTACACGTACACGTACACGTACACGTACACGACACGTACACGTACACGTACACGTACCACAGACACGTACACGTACACCACGTACACGTACACGTACACGTACACGTACACGTACACGTCACACGTACACGTACACGTCACGTACACGTACACGTACACGTACACGTACACGTACGTCACGTACACGTCACACGTACACGTACACGTAGCGACGTACCGACTACGTACACGTACACGTACACGTACACCGTACACGTACACGTAGCACGTACACGTACACGTCACGACGTACACGTACGACGTACACGTACACGACATGACACGTACACGTCACGACACGTACACGATACACGTACACGTAACGTACACGACACGTACACGTACACGTACACGTACACGTACACGTACACGTACACGTCACGTCACGTACACGTACGACACGTACACGTACACGTACAACGTACACGTCACGTACCGTACACGACGTACACGTACACGTACACGTACGACACGTACACGTACACGTACACGTACACGTACACGTACACGTACACGTACGTAACGTCACGTACACGTACACGTACACGTACGTACACGTACACGTACACGTACACGTAGCACGTACACGTACACGTACACGTACACGTACACGTACACGTACGACGTACACGTACACGTACACGTCACGTACACGTACACGTACACTACAGCTAACTAGGTAAATTGAAGCATATTTTATGGAAACTGGTAGTATAGTTTGCTTAAATCTATATTTAGGAAGGAACACAATACATAAATAAGTATGAAATGAACAAGTTAAACATTAAAATAGAAAATAAAACAAAACTCAAGTTCACAACAATGAGAAACCAAACAAGATTATTATAATAGACAGTACTTGAAATAAACAGTATAAAATACAAAAACAACAGAAACATATTTTCATAATTATTGATTTCTGCAACTTGACGATGAGTGACATTTTAAGTTGTATTTTACTAATTTTTTCAAACAGTTGCATCTCTTGTTTTCGCAGTTCTTTTTACACTCACATTTAACAAAACCTTGCTTTGATTGAGAGTCTACTGCAGCGGCGGTTCTTAATGTAAGCTGTTCGCTTGGAACATTTTCTATTTCAATGAAGTTATGTTCTGCTGTTTGGAATTCGTTTCTTGCGTACAATTTGTCAAGGACCCCTGATGGTGTTCCTAGCTGGTAAAGGTCAGTTTCGTCTTTCCGTTCCATAACAACGGCCATTACATTTCTTGGTGCAACACGCCCTCTGTCCACATCTGGAATTCTTATCAAAACGTTTTGGCCAATGCTAACAGAAGGAAACTTTTTGCTCGACCTCTGCAGCATTTCATCAGCTTGCCTTTTTTGCGATGTGCACGATGCTTCACGTGATTGTGTGATTTTTTCTTGGCGAATGCAAATCTCGCATAAATTGTCAGCTGCACAGGAATACTATAAAAAAACACGTGTAAGTGCATATTCTGCCTACTTGCCTACTATTAATTACTTGTTTTTGTGGAACTTGCTTAACGCTGGAGCTTTCATGTGAAGGATTTTCGTCATCTGTATCCGAGTCGCTGGAAGCGCCTACATTAGGATTATCATTTAATATGTTTTCCAGCTCTTCTTCTCTGGTAATAGTTTGCAGAGTTTCCCGAGGTATATCTGAATCCAACAGGCCATTTCGTATAGGTACCCCAAACATTGCCTCATATGGACTTCTGTTTATCCCTCTATGGAACGATCTATTTTTCTTCAACTGAACGAATCGCAGTCCGTCAGCCCAGTTAGTACTTTTGTTCTCTGCCATCCAAGAAATCAACATGTCCCTAACATCCTGATTCGCTCTTTTGACACTTCCCTGGTTCTGAGAATGCCTTGACTTTCCGTGGACTATTTTAGCTTCAAACATATCAGCAACTTCCCTTATTACAGCTGCTGTAAATTCCCTCCCATTGCCACTTTGCAGGATGTAAGGAGCACCTATTATACAGAAAATGTCTAACAGATTATAAGCTACTTCCGAAGCTCTTTTGAATTTCAAAGGTTTCAAAAACACAAATTTTGTCAAGTGGTCCTGGTAATTTAAAATAAATTTATAATCTCTGTCTGCTTCGGTTTGCATGTCAATCAGATCCACCTGCCCTCTAGAGTTCATGTTCTTACTCAAGATTCGCCTAACCACTAGTCCCTTTCCTTTATGTTTTCTTCTTAACTGACATTGTCCACATAGGCTTAAATAAATACCAATCACATCACGCGTGATATTGCAGTATCTTCTTTTAAGTTCTTTGTCCATACACCGTGTTCGTTTGTGTCCTGTATCTACATGGGCTTTGTGAATAATTTCATACAACTCATCTGTATGGCAATAATATTTTAATTCATCCTCATTTGTCGATCGCTTTTTTATAAGTTTTTCGACATTACCAATGGTTAGAACGTCGTACCTCTTAACTCGTCGATAATCCAATGACTTAAGCGGATCTTTTTCTCTTGTTTTACCTCGGATATTATTAGTTCATTGTACTTACACGGAGTTAAGAGGAATTTATTATTCGATTCAGTTTTGTAGATATAAGCATCCAATTTCAACTTAAATTCATGTTCACTTACAGCAGACATCGTAAACGCATAAACGCAACAACACGTGTAAACTCCGTCAAGAACAATCTCAGACTGGCACCACAATGCTATACCACACTGCTATACGCAAGCGCCAAATTACGCGCGACGAGAAATAACAATTGACCCTTATTTCCAGCTTTGGTCGCTTCGCAATTGCACAATCCTAGGTTTGGATTTTACACAGCCAAAGCCGGAAACTAAATTCAAATTCGGGCTTTGGCTACTTTAGAACGTACAAACCTAAAATTGAGCAAAAAAATCGACCATTGGCCGTTTTCGCGCTTTGCGCCCAACATATATATGAAGTGACGTCAACATCATTTTAACATTTCATAAGTTATTGACCTTTAAATAGTTTTAGAATTTCATTTTATTTTATTTATTTGTTCCGACTATGGTTTGTTGTAAAAAACCGAAACGTTAAATGAACTTTGTGTGTAGTTTTGTTTTAAACTTTATATTAATTGTTAAATTAAAATTGATTGAATATTATGATTTCTAATCATTAAAACCAATTCTCATGAAGATGAAGATATAATAAAAACTGTTAAAATTGGTGAAATACTTCAATAAAAAAATAATAGGACTAAGATAATCGAATTATATTTATACAAGGAATTCACAGTTGCTCTGTGTCCCATTACTAACGGATCATCCCATATAAATAAAAAAGTAGTAAAAACTTTTGTGCATTTTTATATTTCACAAAGATTTTTCTTGATATTCTTCTGTATTATCTTCACAAAATCACAATTAGGTCAATGAGGCTACTTTTTTAAAATTTAATATTAAAATATACACCATTATTATAATATCTACTTCTTCAATCGCTATTAAACCATGAATCATCTTTATAGGAGCCTCCAAAAAAGAAAAAAACGTCTAGTGTCGAATTTCTAAAACAAAGAAAACATAAATACCAACAACAGGAGAAAATGCCTCATAGTTTAAATATGTTCCTCCTAAAAAAATGCGAAGAGACCTTGGAGAATGAAGCTACTACAGCAAGCAAAGGAAGTTGTAAAGTTGCAATATCGTTATCTTCGTCACAAGCAGACGAAAATATGGTCGATAAAAGAAATGGTACTACGTTTCTTCGAATTTAGACAACAATAATGAATTTGAAGTTAATATCAATGAAGATGAAGCTATGGCAGACTCATCCAATCTTTCTTTGAATGATATTTCCGATGATCCAGGACTTTGGCCCAAAAGCATACCTAGCGAAATTTCAAAAATACTTGTAAAGCGGGGTCCAGTTCAAATTCTAAACTACAATTTTCCTACTACTAGTACCAATCAGTATGATAGAAAGTTTTCCAAAAAATATTATACTCGACAACTTGTTAATACAGAATAATCTGTACGAGAATGGCTTATTTATTCGGTATCAAAAGATGCAGTGCGTTTTGCTTTTGCTGCAAAATTTTTGGCATTATCAAATCTCTAAACAGTTCTTTCTCTGAAGGGTTTTCCGATTGGCAACGTTTAAGCTTAAATTTACATCGTCACGAAACTAGCATTATTCATAATGAGAATATAGCAACTTGGGTGGAGCTAAATAAAAGGTTAGAATTAAAGACAACTATAAATCATAAGCAACTGCGACTTTTAGAGGCGGAAAATATATGGGTATGAAGTTTTGGAAAGGACTGTTTTGGTTATAAAATATTTATCCCGACAATGTCTAGCTTTTCAGGGTTCTTCCAAACAACTTTTTAGCACCGACAATGTCAATTTCTTGAAAGCTATTGAGATGGTTGCAACATTTAATCCTATTATGAGAAAACACGTAAATCGCGTAAAAAAGTCTCAAAGCCTTTCAGAGCGAATTCCAATTATTTGGGAGAACAAATCCAAAATGACTTTATAAGTTTAATATCTTTCCACACAAAAGAAAATATTTTGGAACTGATTCGTGCGGCAAAATATTTTTCAACTATATTGGATTGTACACCAGGTGTAAGCCATACTGAGCAAATAAGTATTATTTTAAGGCATGTTACATTAGATATTAATACTGAAAACGGTGAGGTAAAAGAGAGTTTTATTTCTTTTTGTCCTATAACAGATTCAAGTGGGGAAGGTCTAAGCCAGTTTGTGTTTGATCTGCTTGAAAACTTATATAACACGCGCGGCCAAGGTATGACAACGGCGCAAATATGCGCGGCAATCATATTGGTTTGCAGAAACGAATTGCCGATGTTAATCCCAGATCATTTGTTTTACCATGGTTCTCCCATAGCTTAAACCTAGTTGCAAATGCTGTTGCAAAAATATCACCTGAAACCGTCAACTTTTTTAGTGTTATACAAGATTTATATGCATTTTTCTTCTTCGAAGAAAGTTATTAGAAAATGTTTGCCAGTTTTAAACCTTAAATCTTTAAGTGACAGAAGATAATCAAGTACGAAGGGCGCTATAAAACCTTTAAGATTTTATTTAAAAAATGTTTGTAAAATCCTTCTACGAATATTAAGGTATCTCTAGATTACTTAAAAAATGTAGTGAAGTATTTAAAAGACTACCGTTGTGATAGTAACTTTGAAGAAATTCTTAGTAAAGCTTCGGATATTGCAACAAGTTTAGAAATAGGGGCAACTTTTCCAGCTATACATATTATTCGTAGGCCGATTAAATCAAAATTTATTTATTCATGAGTACGCATAGATGACCCGAAACAAAATTTTAAAATTAATTTTGTTTATAGAATGATTGATCAAACACTGGTGTCCTTAAATGAGCGATTTGAACTTATGTCTAGTTATAATAACATATTTGGATCTTTTTTCAAATACCTTTAGTATGCCTGATGTTAAAATACTGCAAAAATTTGCAACTGACAGACGAGGTGAGACAGGAATCTAATATTAATGGTACTGACTTATTTAACGAAATAAACTTATTTAAGCTTTTTAATTTACATACCTCCCATCACATGTTACAATATAATTTCGAAAACAATCTTTTATCCACTTTTCTTAATTTGTCAATTTATTTGAGAATTCTTTTGACTTTACCCGTATTAGTGGCCACAGGTGAGCGTTCATTTTCAAAACTAAAAATAATAGAAACATTTTTAAGATCCACGATGTCTCAGGAAAGACTATCCGGCTTGGCCATTTTAGCCATAGAGCACGAGGTGTTAGACTCTATTGATACAGAGAGCATAATAGAACAATTCGCTGAGACCAAACGCCGAAAAGTTAAGTTTTTAAATTTTATTAATATAATTAAGTAGGTACTTTTGTTGTTATTTTTACTTAGATATTGTTTGTTATTTCTTCAGTATTGTTCTTTTTTGATATTTTGCAAGTAAAATTGAAAAATATATAATGGCATTTTTGTAATAAAAAATTATTAATAAATAAAATATCACATATTAGTTCATCATTTCCCTATTGACCATTGAACTAATGGGGGCGCAACGAATGGTTTTTCACGCGGGCGGCCCTGAGCTTCGCGGGGGGCCTGTAAATATATGCATCTCATCAACTAATAAAAGTTCTTTTTGGTATACCTACTACTTCTAGAATATCTGCAGTCATCATCTATTTTATTTAAAGCATTATTTGTGCTCGCGAGAAATAGATATTTACCGCATGTGACTATTATCGTGCCAATATATATATATATATATATATATATATATATATATATATATATATATATATATATATATATATATCAAAAATTATTTAAACTTTTTATTTATTATAGTTATTAGAATCTTAGTAGTTGAATAAAGTTGTTGATTCATACTACTTAATACCTCTTTTTAAATTAAAAATTATCCCTATTATTGCATTTAACATTTTGTTTTTTTTTACCTTCTAACCCACATATTGACTTATTAGCTCATTTTACAACTTTTGGCCAAGTTTCGCTAAGATCAGTCATGGTGTCTGTGTGGATATATGTTAGTGTCCACGATAACTCCAAAACGGAAATACCTATGTACCAAAAATTATGTATTTAAGCTTATTTTCATTTCTTTCGGAACTGATTATGTTTTGGGAAAAATCCAGCGGTGCAGTTTTTGGTTTTTATCAAATATTTCTAAAACAGCTGCATATTTCAAAGATAAAAATACCCAGATATAGACATTAAGCATATCGATGAATTATGTTCTATGCAATTTTTTGATACGACGCGTAATTTAGCGGCAAAAAAATTCCTAACGTTTATCTTAATTCAATTTTTTCAATATCTGAGTAACGATTAATTTTATACGACAAACTGTAGACATACTTTTTAAATAAAATTTAATTTGACATAACTTTTCTTTATAAAGTTTCTTAGTATATCGCAAGGTAAGTCTAAAAATTAATTAAATAGGAATAAAAATGGTTCAACTGTATTGTTGATATCTTATAGAAACGGGCGGCCTTGGAATTTTTTAAGTTAACAAGTTGCCATGAAGTTTTAAACGTCATTCTGACATACATTATTGTTTTTGTTTCTACGATGTTACCTGTTTTCGTTATGAACGTATAAAAAAGGGGTTGCGTGTAAATGGAATCTGTAACCCAGCGGATATGCCTACTCGAAACTCGATCGTTGTTAGTTTTCATGTTCGATGGTTTCAAGGGCCTATTTCGTTATATTCAATCAATTGTCCCTACAATACTCAGATATGCAGTACGAATGAATCAGAGATTGAAAAAAAGTGATATAATGGTTATACTGGCACTTCATACTATTATAACGAAGATTTTTGATAAATATTCGTCTCTAAGCAAATTAATACGGGTTTTACTACGGTGCAAACGATTTGTCAGTAACTGTCGATGTCATACAAAATAATCAACAAATTTGGTGTCAGTAAAGTTGACACGCCAAAAAGCATTCAGTGCTGAATTGAAATTCATATGAAAATGGGGAAATGTGGGCAATTCTAGTAAATTATTGAAGTTAATTCCTTTAGACGATAAAAATGAAGTTATTTGCGTGGGAGGCAGGTTGAATCATTCTAAACTGACTTTTGATACGAAACATCCGATTGTCTAAAAATCATCGCTTTGTTAATTGTTAATACGAACAAAGTATTGGATGTTACTGGGTCGTGATATTGTAAGACGAAAATGTATTGTTTGTTTAAGACCAGGCCAAAATTTCCCTAGTACGAGTATAAGGATCACTAGACCATTTTATTGCTCGTCCTTAGATTACGGGGGGCCATTTATTATTAAAGGCAGCAAAAGTTATTAAATGTTACATTTGCGTATTTATTTGTTCAGTTACAAAGGCTGTCCATTTGTAGGTGGCCAATGATTTGACCGCACATTTTCAAACGTTTTAAGGCCCTTTATAGTGATAAGGAATATTGCAAAGGAACTTCATTTCGACAGAGGAACTAATTTTGTTGAGACAAACAACTAGCGTAAAAACAAAAATTAATCTAATCAGAATTAATAAAGATAAAGATTTTGAAAGTTTTCTAAATGAAAATTTCATTTTGCGGCACTTCATGCCCGCCAATTCTTAAACATGAAGCAGCGATTAAATCTACAAAATATCTGATGTGGAACAATACACGACCTTCCAACCTGCAAAATAGAAATGAAAAGGAATGAAATAATTTTAATAACAATTTTTTAGGATAATTATGCACTATCTTTTACAATATGTTCATTACGACAATAGGCAACATTGTAAAAACAACAACAATAATCTATGCCAAACAGACTTAAAGAAAATATCGATAATTAAGTATTTTCAGTCATATTTATTTAATTTTTACATTCATTTGGCTTTACATTAAAAACTTTTATAAAGAAAAGTTATGTAGAATTAAATTTTTCTTTAGAAAATATGTCTACACATTTTCTTATAAAATCATTATTCAGATATTGAAAAATTTGAACTAACATTTAAATTCTATCTTAGAAATTTGCCGCTAAATTACGCGTCATATCAGAAAATTGCATGGAGCATAATTAATCTATGTAAGGTCTATATATTGGTATTTTTGAAATATATAGCTGTTTTCGAAATATTTGATAAAAATAAAAAACAGCGCTTAATAACCCTCTCCACCGCTAAATTTCTCCAAAATCTAGCCAGCTCCAGGAGAAATGAAAACAAACTTAAATACTAAATGTTAATTACGTAGGTGTTTTCGTTCTGGAGTTATCGTGGATATTAACATAAATCCACATATACACAAACATCATGACCGATCTTGGCGAAACTTCACCAAACGTTGTAAAATGAACTAATAAATCGATTTAGCGATAATGAAACAACAGTCAATTGCATATATATATATATATATATATATATATATATATATATGTTGGAAGGTAAAAATTTGAGAATTTTTCTACCTTATTGTGCCAAATTGAAGCCATTTCAAACTCCCGTCCTCTAACCGATCCCAATATTTTATTCCCTTTTAACACATATCCATTTTATCTTTGTTTATCTACTGTTAATGGCAAAAGCTGTAGTGGTCCCGGTGTATAAAACAAATTTTTGGTAGCCCTTTGAGTTTGAAACCATCAGGTTCGTTGTCAAACGACCTCACTATTTTGTGAATAAGTAATTACTATGAAATATTCTCATTATATATGTTTTTATTATACTAAATAATATAAAATAAGGAGAATGCTATGTAATAAAGAAAATAAACTTAAAATATCCTGGATAAATGAACAAAATAATAAATAATGAAAAATAAAATTAATTCTGGTTAGTCCTGTACTAGGGACGCCACTTGCCAGTTTTCTCGGCGCTCGTCTATGTGTGGATCTGTAAAATACTTGATTAACTACATGTGGGTTTTTTTTTCTGAAATGATAACTTAAAAAAAATGTTAATTAAAACGGTAGCGGTAGTGAGAATGAATCAATGTTTCGGTGATGTGATGTGGGGATATGCAGCTCTACTCAGAAAACAAGATAGTTGGAGAAGGGATACCGGCACTATAGTAGCTTTTAAGGTACAATCTAAAAAAAATATTTGGGCGCTTAATTTAAATGTGTATTGTTGGATACGCACAAATGTATTGTGTGCTGAATAACCAGTGTAACTAATATTTTCAAAGCAATGCGATCAAAACTTTAGACAAAAAAGTGTTTACATAGTTTTCTCTAAACACGTTTAATAGTGTGAAATTTTTCAAAACAAGGGTACGCACATAAAGCAACATTGCATTCTTTACACATATAGGGGACGTCCGAGCGTTTCTTCTTTCCACGTTGTGTGGCACAAACATGGCGTATCCTTTGTGTTCTGGATACTTGAGCAGCAGTTTATGGGACGAGGTAAACGTCTCTGGATTATTCAAAGTGGATTATCGACGCTGCATGGTGCGCTTCGTTTCTTCAAAGAAATAGGATATTTTTCAAATACTTGAGCCACAACTTTTAATCGAAAATCTGGTTTATTTGCGGTTATAACTTGAAGCAGTTTTTTTTATACCACTTTAACGATTTCCTTGCATAGTCCACAAAACTAACTTGCATTTTGTCAACTGCTCCCATTTTTAGATTATATTCTAAAACGCACTGTGGCATTAAAACACGATTACCAGTCTTTCGATTTACTTTTCCGGTTTCCTTGAGTTTTGACACTGAAGTTAACATGCGAACAAATCTATTATGCCACTTCACGGTTACCAAGTTTTAAACTTCTCCTTTTTTTGCTTTACGAAATTCTGGCGTCCCCTTCCTGGTAGCTTTTACAGTTTCACAACCTCCTGTTCCTTGTTTCAGTAAATATTCAAATAGTAGCAGTTATCTACATACAGAATATACTTTTATTGTAGTATTCTTTCATAATTGTATCAACAATCTGTCCAGATTTTCTCAAGCTTTACATTTTCTGATCTAAGATAGTAGTTAAATGAGTATACCGGGTCCGCCATCGCTCTGGCATTCCTTTTTACCATCTTTATTATTTGTTGTAAAGAAAAAGTATGAAAACGAACTTTACCTTATTTTTCAAGCTCTGTAACCTATATATTTTGATGTATACAGGGTGTTCGACTTTTGCTGTACGGTACTCTACTCTTTTGTTTTAAACGGAACACCTTGTATATTATTACATTTTTGAATTTCATGTTGAAATTGAGGGGCACTTTGTTAAGCATACATGTCAACTACAGTCCACCGTTTTGGCGTTATCGCATGTTTTTTGAAAACAAAAATGACGTTTGCAGCATTCTCAAAAATGACTAATATTTCGCAAAGTATAATAAGTAGGAACATCTGGCTTCCACCATTCGATAGAGCATGAAAAATTCAACAACATATGAAAAGAATAATTTTTAAATACGGGTAAAAGCTTGATTTTCGAAAAATTTAATCATGGATAACTTGATTTTTTTAATTAGACACGCGCGGATTTTTTTTCTCTTTCGATTTTGTTAATACACATATGGGTGTACCTCGCCGGTTTTACAGAATTGGCGATTTCCTGTTTTTTATTTTGTTTTTTTGCTATATCGCAGTATAGTCAGGTAATAGTAAAACAAGGAAAATGACGCAAAATAATAATCTATTCTAATTTTATGTTAATCATACTCCATTTAACAAACTAAAGCTATTAGCAAAAAAGAAAAATAAACAATGACAAAAATTTTACTTCAAAAGGTGCTCCAAATTCTGCCAGTTTAATTCTAAACACTTTTCAAGCCTTTGCTGCAGAGATTGACGCACATTTAATAGCATTTCTGGAGTTACGCAAATGCGGTTCTTATTCTGTTTTTCGTTACTTCTTGTGTTGTAGGTTCTTCTTCATATACGAAATTTTTGACAAACCCCCACAAAGGAAGTCCATCATGGTTAAGTCCGGCGATCTTACAGGTCATGACACGGGACTTCCTCAGCCGATCCAGAGATTGGGAAATTGAAGATTAAAAAAATTCAGCACATTCCTAGCATAGTAGCAAGGCGCACCATCATGCTGTCAGGAACATTTTCGAGTAATTCAAGTAACACATGATTTAGAAATTCCAAATATCGGTTACCATTCAAATGATGATCGAAGAAACAGGGACCTATCACACAGTTATTCACAATTCCTCCCCACACATTTACTGTAAATCTGTGCTGATGATCCAAATATCGCACAATATTTGGATTTATATTATCATAATAATGAAAATTCTGACGGTTTACTCGGCCGTTGCTATGGAATATAGCTTCATCAGTAAATAAAATAATGGATGTAAAACGTGACTCCTCATTTAACTTATTTAACATCCATTGACAAAAGCTCTTCTTGCATTAAAAGCATCCAGTTAACCTTTGGTGTAATTCTACATGATATGGATGACATTTATAATGTTTTAGTACTCGTCTTAACGAAGTAATACTAACCGTGTCAATGGCATTAGATATTTGGCTTGCGCTGACGCTTAAATTTTCGACAACGCTCTCCATAAGTTCAGTTTCTTCTACTCTAATTATTCTTCTTTGAACATTTGTTTTGTAGTGTACCCTTCCCGTTTGTTCAAATCGAACCAATAATTTTCGTAACGCACGGGTACCTTGAGGACGTCGATCAAGATATCTTTATTTACACACACGAACAGCCAAAATACAATTTCTTTGACACTCGTCCAAAACAAACATCATGTCCACTAATTTGTTTTGAGTAAAATTCATGTTGATTAAGAGCTAATTGCAAATAAGTCAGTTTCTTCTATTTCTTGTGACTAATTTGGGTTTTGTTTTTGTACTTCATGTAAATCTAGCAAAGCTTACTTCAATAAAAAAGTGTACTCGTAAATATCATCTATACCATGATGAATATTTGTAATTTGTTGTCTATTATCACGCAAGAAACAAAAAAAAAACTATAAAAATCGCATTTTCCAATGCAACACAAAAATGTCAATACTTTAAAATAAAATGGACATTTTGAGAAACTTATTGAATTAAAATACTTTTAATTGCTTCCTTTTGATTTTTTTTCTTTTAGCATTAGTTTGTTAAATGGAATATGATTAACATAAAATTAAAATAAATTATTATTTTGTGTCCTTTTCCTTGCTTTTCTGTTACATGGCTACTGCGATATAGCAAATGAAGAAAATAAAAATATAAAATCACCAATTCTGTAAAAACGGCCGAAGACCAATATTATTTGAATGGTAACCGATATTTGAACCTTCTAAATAATGTGTTACCTGAATTACTCGAAAATGTTCCTCCTGACAATATAAAACATATCAGGTGGTATCAGCATGATGGTACGCCTTGCCACTATGCTAGGAATGTGCAGAATGTTTTAAATCTTCAATTTCCCAATCGCTGGATCGGCCGAGGAAGTCCCGTATCATGGCCTGCAAGATCGCCGGGCATAACCATGATATACTTTTTTTTGTGGGGGTATGTCAAAAATTTTGTATATGAGGAAGAACCTATAGCACAAGAACTAATGAAAAATAGAATAAGAACCGCATTTGCTTACGTAACTCCATAAATGATATTAAATGTGCGTCAATCTCTGCAGCAAAGGCTTGAAAAGTGTTTAGAATTAAACGGACAGTATTTTGAGCACCTCTTGAATTAAAATGTTTGTTATTGTTTATTTTTATTTTTTGCTAATAGCTTTAGTTTGTTAAATGGAATATGATTAACATAAAATTAAAATAAATTATTATTTTGCGTTCATTTCCTTGTTTTTCTGTTACATGGCTACCGCGATATAGCAAAAAAGAAGATAAAAAATAGAAAATCGCCAATTCTGTAGAAATGGCTAAAGATAGACCCCTATGTATATTAACAAAATCGAAAGACAGAAAAAATATGCGCCTGTCTATGTAAAAATGTACACCTTTCTATTTAAGAAAATAAAGTTATCCATGATTCAATTTTTCGAAAATCAAAAATTTACCCGCAAAAATCCGTATCTCAAAAATTATTCTTTTCATATCTTTCTATAGACTCTTTCATGCTCTATCGAATGGTGAAAACCGCATGTCCCTACCTATTTTACTTATCGAGATATTAGTCATTTTTGAGTATGCCGCGAACGTCATTTATTTTCAAAAACGTGAGATAACGCCGAAACGGTCGACTGTAGGTGACATGTATACTTAACAAAGTGCCCCTCAATTTCAACAGGAAATTAAAAAATGTACTAATATACAGGGTGTTCAATTTAAAATAAAATAGTAGTGCTGTGCGGCAAAAGTGGAACACCCTGTATACATGAAAATATTTTTAGGTTCTAGAGCTTGAGAAAAAAGGTAAAGTTCGTTTTTATACTTTTTCTTTACAACAGATAATAAAGATGCTAAAAAGGAATACTAGATCGATGGCGGACCCGGTATATTCTAAACCCCAAGATATAACCACTTTATACGTCATAAATTTCAAAGAGTCTGATTCCAAATTTGTCGTGTGAAAGGAATATATTGTTTAAAAGAATGACGACCCTTCCATTGCTTTCGGCAATATACAGGTCTTGAAAGGGATTAAAAGTAGAACTAATTTTTTTTATACCATCCACTACAGGACTGATATTTCTCAAAGCGCCATCTTCCGGGTTTTCGTTACTAGAAAAATGGAGGGATTCCTCTCCATTTTAATTTATTCTTTTCTTGCCATAAATGTTTGTTTAGTAATCAAACTCATTAGAGCATCATCGAAGAACTGAATGAAAAATTTTAGGCCACTAGAGGTTCGATTGAACAAATAATTGTCGGTTACACCTGAATGTGAGGTATCGAACTCAAATATTTTTGGTGCAAATTCTTTATCAAATTTTCAAATAAACTCCATAGGTGTTTTTGCATTTTCTTAGAGCGTGGACTGCCGACATCGTTGTTATGATCACCGTCTAAATTTCTTTCCAAATTTTACGGCTCTTCTTCATCGGAAGAAGTGTAATGCTCACTTTCACTAGGTTGATACTCATCTAATGAGCCATTGTCAGTGCTGTTGCCATCATCGTCATTGTCAGATTCTCCATTCATTACTCTTTGCGCCTCATATTCTAACTCGCTTCGGGCAAGCTTTCGGCGCACATTCATCTTCCAAATATTTAGTAAGCACAATTTATAAACAATTAAATGCGTATCTACATGTAAACCAAACAAACAATAGACTAGAACAAGCTACAAAAAACGACGAACCAAACAGAAGACAGAATATTTTAATAAGCACGTGCACTTAAAAGCAGTTTGCGTACATGTAAACGAAACGAACAACAGACTGACCGTCCACGTTACGAGAGGCACTTTCCGCGCGCCAATTTCAGGTGATGTTTCAGTACGGCAGCCGTCCACCACCCTTGGATTCCCGGCGGCGTCCTACGCAGGACCACGTTCAACAATCGGCCCGTCCCGAATGGTTTAACATTAACACATTCGCTGCAACTTTTAGAGCGTATCGCATCCCAGGAGCGGCAATGTTTTTTTTACTAAATTATTGCTGGTTTTGGTACCAAGATGGATAATTTCTTATATTAAGTTTACATACAGTGTGTTTTATTTGATTTTAGTACATGGCCCCTACCGGAGTCGCGCGCATCTGGCCAAAAACTTCGCGCGCAGTCCTGACCGGCCCCGATCGGGGTCGCGTTCTTGATCATTTATATTTGGGAATATAAAATAAAGGTGGTAAACGGACATTAGACTTTTGTAGAATTTATTATAAAATGGACTAATGGACATACGTTTGTATAAAAAAAGAGTATAAATAAATTGTCAAAAATCTAAAAGAATGATATTTCTTGTGAGTTTTATAATACAAAAAAACCGATAGACAAAAATAACGATATCATCCATGCGCACTGTCAAAACAATCACCGACGAAAAATCCAGGCTGTTCGGGACATTTCTTACAGTGGTACAGTGCGCGTTTTCGTCGTTTTCTTGTAGAACATACTCCACACCGCTTTCTGTTTATGCGCCCTTCCTTTGCTTTTGATTCAATTTTCGTCAAGACGTGTTTTGACTCATCTCTTGTTACGGGCGTGTTCGTCCATTTTGTACCTTCTTCCTGTATATGCAAGATACTGCATAAAACTGAATGTCTGAATTCGTACGACATCTTGCGACCAGAAAATTTTCTATGCAAGAAAAATAAATTTAGCAGCATCATTTGTACATAATGAATGCCCAACTTTTTATACCACCTAAGCGTCTTTCTGTTGCATGGGTAGTAGGAGTTTAGGTGATCCTGCCTGTCAACACCTCCAATGTTCATATTGTAACGCAAAATCGCAGCCCATTTTTCTCGAATACGAATTCTCTTGTCAATATGCTCTACTATTTCTCCACTGTGCTCAGTAGAAATGTACAAAACATCTCACTTATCCTTCCACTTCCCACCATAATATTTTCAGAATATCTGGTAATAGAGTCTCCTTTTTTAGTTTTTTTTCTATGACGTCTTTGGGGTTGCTCTTTCTTTTGGCGTTGAGTTTACCAGTGCAATAGGTACCACGAGCAGTAAGCTGCCTGGCCTATTCAAACGAATTGTAGAAATTATCCATATAGATGGAATGACCCGAATCAGAAAATCAACCGTCCACGCACAATACCATGGATTCGTCAAGAGGTAAGTTTTTGCCAGGATAATATATTGTTGCCATTGTATTATTAAAAAAATCCATAATAGGCCGTACTTTGTACAACCTATCTGTCGAATTTGCTGTATCAGGTCTATTTCTGGAAAAATATAAACATCGCATAATTATTAGGAATCGGTCGCGGCTCATGAATGCAGAAAAACACTTCATATTATAAATCGGGTGGTTTTTCCAGTAATCCTGCAGCCTATTCACCCTTATTGATCCTGTGTGAAGAACTATCGCAATAAATTGCAACATTTCTTCAGATGTAGCAGGCTTCCATCTTGATATTCTTGATTTCTCACTAATGCGTTCGGAACAAAATACATTTTCAGCTTGATGATTTGTTTCATTTACTATCAAATTAAGTATTTGATCGTCGAATATCATGTGAAAACAGTCCACCGGCTTATTGCTGCCAGGAATTGGTACTAAAAGTTCATTGTTTTTTAAAAAAGGAAATATCTTCGTACATGAAGAAATATCACTCCAGTTTGGGCTAATAGTCGTGCGGTCTACCGAACCTAACAAAAAAATGTTTTACCCTAACATATTAGTACAATCGAAAATACGAACCTCCGACGGGACCTTGATAAATGACGTCAGGTACTTTTTCCGAACGGCTGTTTGCAACTTCATCCTGAAATCCTTGTTTCACATCTAGAAGTATGTCTATTGAGCTAGTGTTCAATTATATGTTTGGTTTAGAACGTATGAAATCGAAAATATTATCTGCCATCTTCGTCTGAAGAATCCTCTTCGGAATTAGAATCACCTTGCTCCAGATGAAAATCAATATCAATCAGGTGTCCTGTTTCAAGTAATAATCCTCATCACTAGATGCCATTAAAACAGAATAAAGTTCTGTGAGTTTTCTGGGATTATTCAACACTAATTTAGGTTTCTTGGAAGTTGAGGGTCACTGCTCATTATCGGCCAATTTGAACTAACACAAAACTAAAAAACTCGAAACTACGCAAACACTGTCTATTCACGATGAGTAACCTACACGCTCACAAAATTACATCCGGTTTGCTCAGTCCGTACTGCTTTGTTTTATAAAAGGGTGACTGCGGTACCGATCGGGGCCACGAGCATCTGGAGAGCGACGGTTGCGGTCCACATCGGGATCATGCTCAATGTGTTAATTCGAAGGGAGAATCTGGGTCTGGGCATTATTCCTTGGTCCGTTTATCACATAACTAAAGTTAGGTTATTAGGTAAACGCGCACTTCGATGACACCCGCCACAACTGTAAGGTAGGTAGCGTATATTATTTATTTGTTTACTTCAGATTTAGTATTAGTAATTATGACTAATGAGTTACTAGTTACATTTACTCCAGTTTCAAACACTCGCTTAAGTTTAACCATAGATTATATATAGTAGGTAAATAATATATAAGGACTATTGGATGGTGCTTTCCACATACCCATTTTACCTCCCACATTTCGTCACGAGCGGCCACTAATTTTAAGGTTATCACGCCTGTACAAATCATACTCACACATCACAGATCATTCGAAAAATAGTCAATTTCTTATCAGCTGACCTAAAAGAAGGTATTACCGTTGAAAACTAGAATAGATTTTATAAATTCATAAACATCTTCATATTAAGGTGATCATTATATAAAAACGAAATATGTGATATGGACGCATCGCCCGAAGAGTCTGAGGGGTACCAAATACTCTTGGAGCAGTAAGCGAAAGGAGCGGGAGAAATTTCTTTTCAATTAGATACAAAATTATGAGTCTCTAGTCAAAGTGACAAATGTAGTGGTGGTTTATACTAAGTTTTTGAGCGTATTATGGCTTAATGCAATAGTGTCAAAAACAAAAAATTAAAAACCCCATTTAATTCTGTATTTTACTTCTGTTTTTAAAAGTACATAGTTAATAAAATAACGTGCAAAACGTTACTCTTTTGCATATTTTTCCATTCGTAAAATATCTGGGCGATCTTGGAGATATTTAAAAAATTCAAGGCAACTCATTTAACTTTTTTTTTATCATTAAAAGTCCTTTTATAGTTCTTACAGTAAGGCTAGTTTTTTCGTTGGTCCAAATTTTATTCATATCAGAACAAATCACATGCACATTTCAACAATTAGTACGTTGTGCGGTATATTCACAGAATATAGAAGCTACCTACGCTAAACTAGCTTCTATATTCTGCGGTATATCTTCATTTTCAACATTTCAATTCGTTATATGGAAGGTAACAATGCTAACATCTGGTTTCACTGTATTACCAACAGATTTTCCTATTCAACATTAACAAACCCACACAGTTCTTTTAATTGTTCAACTCGAACAGTATAAATCTAGAAATAGCCTTCGATTTTCAGTAGTAATATACCAAGCCAGTATATATGAGGTCACGTCACCGTACGAGAGTGTATATGTGTTCAATCTAGAACAGCAGAAATTTCAGCCTTAGAGAGCGAAAAATTATTAAAAGTAGTTCCAAATAAGAGATATAACAGGAAAAGACAAAAGAATCTCAGAATTTGCAGCAGAAAGTCCCTCGTAAATCATTTATAGAAGCAAGCAAGTAAGGTTAGATTTAGATAAAAATAAAACATTACAGTGTGGCCAAACTATAACATTAGAAAAGGAGGGAATTTAAAAATGTTCATAGCGGTGTTGCCAGATTGTGACAATATCGGGAAAATCGCAGTAATCACATGAGCTCAAGTGCACAATCAAGAGACAGGGAAAACAGTATTGCATCACTGGAAGAAGCCAAAAAACGAAAAAAGAAAGTGCAGTCCTGAAGAATTTGAAAAGTGGGGGACCAAACGTTTAGCCTTCAAAAGAAGTACAAGAACACTAAGATCCCCACAAAGAAAGGAAAAAAGGAAGAACAAAGTGACTACCAAACTCAATAAATTGAAGAAGCAGAAAGCTATCAGACCCAATAAAATAACAGTACAGAAATATCAGAGAACACAGAAGAGATGGGCGAAATTAAGGAGTTTTTAGAGAAACTGAAGCAAGAAATAATAGAAGAAAATAAGAAAACAACAAAGAACCTTCGAAGAAGTCAATAAGATTTGA
Organism: Vesta saturnalis; assembly: GCA_036346205.1. NCBI lineage: Eukaryota > Metazoa > Arthropoda > Insecta > Coleoptera > Lampyridae > Vesta > Vesta saturnalis. The sequence continues at coordinate 2,403,438 of JARFJB010001893.1, read as the reverse complement.
AGAAACAAATACAAAAAAATCAAGAAGACATGAAAAACGTGATCCAAGAATGGGAACGAAGAGAGAAAATATGGCATGAAGAGAAGAAAGTATTAGAAGAAAAAGTGGGTAATCTAGAGAAAAGGTTAGGACAGGATAGACAGCAACGAAGAAAAAATATCATAATAAAACGAATTCATCTAAAAGAACAAGATACAAGAAAAAAAGATAAATAAAAATGCAGAAAATGTAATAGTGATGGTAAGATTCAGTTCATGGGAAGATAAGAAAGCAATAATGGAAAATAAAGAGAAATTAAGGGGAACTGAAATTATAATAGAAAATGATCTTACAATAAAGGAAAGAGAAATACAGATGAAAATTAGATAAAAAGCAAAGGAAGAACAAGATAAGGGAAATAGAGTGAAAATAGATAATTATAGATAATGTAACCCATGAATGGAACCACAAGGAGGGAATACTGAAACAAAAACCTCAAAAATACTCAGGACTGGAAACACAGGAAACGACCAGGGCAAAAGAAAAGGAAAACGTGCAAAAAAAGATAAACACAGAAGTAGGAAAGAAAAGAAAAGTATAATAACAAATCAAAAAACACTAAGACTCCAAAACAAAATTAAGGGTGGCAACATGGAATATAAACACCTTGTTGGAAGTTGGGAAAATGAATGTAGTGGCAGAAGAGCTGGAAAAGCATAGAATTAACATTGCGGTGCTGCAAGAAATTAGGTGGGAAGGCAAAGGAGAAATTAGTAATGAAAAGTTCAGTAGTAGCCCCGAATCTGTTTGTAGCAACAACAAAGTTCAAACATCCAAGGCAACATAAAGCAACATGGAAACACCCCAATGGTAATAGGGAAAATCAAATCCACCATATATTAGTAACAAAAAAATATCTAAAACTGATACATGATGCAAGATCAACCGTGGAGCAAATGCTGCTACTGATCATTACCTGGTAATTATGACAATGTTAGAAGGAAGAATAAAGTTACAAAAAACTGCTCAGAAGAAAAAAATGGGCAGTGAAAAATTACAGGCGGAAGAAATAAGAAAGAAGTACTCCAACATGCTATCACAAACAACGGAAGACAGCTGGGAAGAAGATATTAATGTAAAATGGGAAAGAATAAAATTAAAAATCCTATAGGGTAGCCGAGGGTAAAAGTTCGCAGAGGATAAATATCCGCACGCCATTTTCTGAAAAACCGTTTACTGTGCGGGCGCGATAATCAAGACATGCGAGCTTTAGTAATCCTATGACCACAGAAGTGAACGCCACGTGGATTGTCACAAGCATTTCGAACAATGAGGTTAGTGTTGTTTTTGTATTTTTTGATCTAATTATGCATAATATTCAAATGATTTTTTCGTAAATATTTTGTTAATTGGTTACTTTTATGAAATGTACGCTGATGTTGGAGTTATATATTGTACAGTTTTAACATATTACGAAATTACATGAAATTATGTTGGTATGGAAAACACAAGACCACAGCAAAAAATAAAAAAATGGGGGAAAAATCCGCAGAAGACATGGGGTAAAGATCCTGCGCGGACAATAGAAGTAACTTACACCAATTTGTTGTACCTATGTATTTAAAACAGAAATTATCTAGATTTTTTGTCATTAGAAAGTACAAACGCAAAAACGAAGCATTAAAGCCGCTAACGCCCGAAATTTTAAACCAAGTACGACTATTAAGACAAGATGGTCTTTCCACAAGAGAAATAGCGCGTATGGTTGGTTTCAACGAGTCAACTATAAGAAAGCGACTTAAAGCTAATACCGGAGTAACATCTCTAGGACGCTTTAGTAAAGCTTTTACTTAGGAACAAGAGACAAATAGTAGAGCACTGCAAGGCTTTGGATTTACGCTTTTATGGGTTGACTTTAAAATCTCTGCGTTTTCTTGCGTTTCAATATGCAGACAAAAACGGAATGTGTCACCGTTTTTCAAACGAAACCAAAATGGCGGGAAGAGACTGGACGAGAGAGTTTATGAAAAGAAACCGACTATCTTTGCGAGCTCCCAGAAAAACTAGCGTAGGAAGAACCATGGGATTTTTTTATTTTCAAAATTTAAAGGAAATACTTCAGAAATACGAATTTCCACCGAATAGAATATATAACATGGATGAAAGTGGTTTCTAAACAGTTCCCAATAAACTGCCTAAGGACGTAGCTCCCACTGGTAAGAGAGGAGTTGCTAAAAACGTTGCAGCAGAACAGTAGCCTGTTGTATGAATGATGGACATTTTGTAACACTATTTTTTATTTTTGCCCGAAAAATACATCCCTTACTTCTGAAAGATGCAGCCACAGGTTCAATAATGGTAGTGACTGATTCTGAATATATGAATTCTGAAAAATTTCTTGACTTCCTAAGGCATTTTCGAAGCCAGACTAATCCATCAGCTGAGACCCCAGTATTATTGATCCTTGATAATCACATTTCCCATACGTCTCTAGCAGCTATTTCTTTCGCAGAGAAGAATCACATTCATATTCTCAGTCTTCCACCCCATAGCAACCATACAACTCAACCCTTAGATAGAAGTTTCTTTAGGCCTTTAAAAGCTTACTACTACTAATCCAGGTCAAGTCGTTACCGAGTACCACGTTGCGGGATTATTCAAACAGACCTACGAGAAAACAGTTAATTTAGATAAAGCTGTACAAGGATTTCGAATTACGGGCATTTATCCTTTGGATGAAAATATATTTCAAGAAGAGGATTTTTGCCTTCTTCTGTAACAGATCAGGACCTCGGAAACGACAATATCGACGCTGTTGACGAAGATCAAAACGGCGATGGTAACCTTGTTGAGTTCGATGTTGACCCGGATGATGTTAACGCTACAACGAATAACGATTACCAAAGAGAAGATGAAAGAAATTTAGATAACCAACGAGAGGGAAGAAATATTGGAAGCTAATAACGTTGGGCCAGGAAATATGCAAATAAGTAATAACGTAGAGCTGAAAGAAACTGATGCAAATTTATTGGTGTCACCTGCAGACATAATCCCTCTTTCAAAAAAGAGGAAAAGTTCGCGTAGAAGCCTTAATTCCGCCATTCTTACTTCCACCTCAAATAAGGATCGTTTAGAGGAATTAGAAGAAGCAAAAAAAACGAAAAGAATCTATTAAAAAGAAAAAACTGCCATAAGAAATGTGTTTGAACCCCCTAAAAATATCAGTGATTCTTCCTCCAAATTCAAGACTCAAGTCTCTCTTCATGAAAGCAGTGACGACATGAATTTCACAACAGACAATGAATCGGAATATTCCTGCGCATCTCAAATTAAGCCAGGCAACTTTGCAGTTGTAAAAGTTTATGGAAAGACAAAGTCAACCTTCTGTTGTTACGTCTTTGAAATTGTAGCTTGTGTCGATAAGGGGTACCAAGGATTATTTTATAAAAGGACTCCATAGACAATGAGATTTTCAAACTGACTTAGTGCGTAGACTGTCCAAGCCATTTCTTCACGATTTAAGGACCTAATAGCTTTTACAACAGATTTAAGTGATTTAACTTTATTTTAGACTTCAAATTTTTGAAATGTGTTTCTTATTTTTTTATCATTGAGATTAAACCTTAGTTTTTTAACCAAACAAGGTGTAGAAGAATACTCACCGTCTGCTGCTTGAAAATCTTTGTCTTTGTTTGTTTTCCAAATAAAGTTTGTTTAGTTTCGATGTGGGGTTAATTTCTTTGTGTTTAACCCACCGAAAAAAGCGATGGGGTTAATTTCGCACGTTTATTGGTTGTGAATTTTTGCCCCAGCGAATGGGACCTTTGCCCCATTCAATAAGAGTTTAAAGTCTCGTTCAGACTTTTTCAAACAGTTTTAAAACGATTATATCTATTCTAAAATAAGAACATTATATTGTAGCTACTACGCAGTGAGTATTTAAAATAATTAGTCAGAAAGTTTGGTTATCGCAATTTTCCTCAAAACTGCGGACTTTTGCCCCCGGCTACCCAATCCTGCAAAAGAAACCGTAGGAGAAAAGAAGCACCAAAAAAATAAGATAGCTGGTATGATACAGTCCAGGAATATGGCGACCAAGAAAAACAAAACAAGAATGAAATAGATTTGTACAGAAATTGAGCAAGACAAAGAAAGGTACAAAGAACAAAGAAATATAACAAGAAATTAGATGACATTGAACATGAAAATGCAAACAATAACGCTAGGCAGTTCTATCAAAAATTAAAAAGCGTGAGTTTCAAACCAATAATAAAAGCATGAGGCTTTAAGAACAAAAAGGGTAAACTTGTGCACAATGAATATGGAATAAAGATCTGGGAAGATTATTTTAAAGACATTTTGAACGATACAACTCTAAATGAACAAGAAAATGAGAGCGGGAGTCAATTGACGAGATCAGAAAAGCAAACTGTAACACCATCCCTGGACTAAGTAACAGAGGATGAAGAACAATAAGGCGGCAGGAAGGGACACAATTCCTGCAGAGTTAATAAAATACGGCGGCTCAGCACTATTTGCACAGATACATGATCTAATATGTGAGATATGGAAGGAAGAAAAAATGCCTCGAGAGTGGAAAATTGGAACTATAATTCCCATTTCAAAAAAAGGAGAAAAAGAGAATTGTAAAAACTACAGGGGGATAACGCTATTCAATACAGCATATAAAGTGTTTGCGTACACACTCAAGGAAAGGATACAAGAATACAGAGAAAATAGTGGGTGATTATCAACAGGTTTTAGACCCGGCAGGAGTACAACAGATGCGATACACATTCTTGAACGAACAGTGGAAAAAGCAGAGGCACACAATATAGAGCTACATTTAAATTTTATTGATTTTAAAGGGGCATTCGACTCCATAAGGCAAAGAACGTTGCGCGAATTAGAGCATCTGGATGTCCCTAAAAAGACTAGTGGGATTGACCCTCAAAGAAACAGAAGTAATGATACAAATAAATACAGTTAGTACGAACAATGTAAAAGTAAAGGTATCAAACAGGGCGACACATTGTCTGGCCTTTTATTTAACATAGTATTAGAGTGTGTAATAAAAAAATAAACATTATGCAAATGTTGTGGTGTTAATCTGCAGAAGCAAAAAAGGCCTGATTGAAAAAACCAACAGCTAGAAAATGAGCCAAAATACTATGGACTACAGATCAACGAAAAAAACCAAAATACTTGAAATACAGCATAAATCAGGAACAAATGACAAATTTAAGGGTTGGAAGCTATAGTTTCGAAGAAGTAAGCCTTTTTAACTATCTAGGATGTTATAACAAGCCCAAGAAAGATTCAACAAAGTAAATGGTATTTTCAGGATGTTATCATCAATTCATCAACAGTTATTAATTTATACACTAATTTAACCAACAAATACGTGTTGAAACAAGTGAGTAAAGATAAATATTTAGGAGCAATGATAAAGGAAAACACAAACAAAAAATGAAATAAGAGAGAGGATTCTGACAGGTTTAAGATTATACTACGCAAACAGAATGCGGCTCAAAAGCAAAAGTACAAAAATTTAAATATATTTGAAACGATGTGCTTAACAAGGTAGGAGGAGGAGCCAATGAGAACACTGAGAAGAATTCTAAGAACAATTCTAGGACCAATGAAAATGAAAGTAGACAAAGAATGAATCATGAAATGAATGGCGAATACCTAATAAAATTAATCAAGAAAATACAGGAATGGACACCAGTGGAAGGCCAAGGTTGAGATGGATGGAAGAGGTTAAAGAACATTGAAAATCACACAATGAAAACAAAAGTCAGAAAATAAAAAGGAGTAGAAAGAGATGGTTAAAGTGGCAAAGACACACACAGGATTGTAGTGATATAGTTTTTTTTAGTTGTGTAAGTGAAGTGTGATGAACAACAAAGGGACTAACCTTCCCTGAAGAACAGATATGGGAAGCCAGAATGGACGGGTAAATTCCTTTCAGGAATGTTAAGCCAGCTAACTTAGTTTGATTGAATTTTGTTTAATTGAGTTTTGTGTTCATTATTGTGATTATTGTGGTTAGAGTTTGACTTTTGTTTATGTTTTATTATTTTGATTATTAACAAATACGTAAAAATAAATACTCTCTTTTATTTTCTATTTGGATGTTTTTAGGTATTGGGAGGAGCGCTCAAACATAGTGCCTAGAGGCACTTCCATCCTAAATTCCCCACTGCTTTTAAAAATTATAAAAACGCTTTCAATTTACAATTTATAAAAAAATTATATTCCCACATAAGTATAAAATTAAATTGTATATATAAAGGTAGGCAACTAGATAAATAATTATTGTATTATACATCTAAAATACTGAGTAAAAAATTACAATAACATATAACACATCTCAAATTATGATTAAAATGATTGTTCATAAAGCTTATTTCTATGGTGAACATTTACATTAGATATAGATACTACATTTTACCCATTACATTAAAATAATCAGAAGACACAGTCCATCTTATAAAAATTCCATCAAGACATATTTTGTAATTACAGTTGCCTAAATTGTGAGATTTACTGAAGAAATTACATTCCTACATATAGTGAATAAAACATTGTAAAATGAGTAAAGTAAATAAAACAGTAATTACTGAATCTATAAAATACCAAGTAAAAAATTACAAAAATACAATAGAATTCATTCATTCAACACATTACCAGGTGAACGGTGCACGTTCGCGTAAAATTCGAACGCCGTATTTTTCCCATTCTGTTGAAGTAATCCAAAGTTCATGAGCTGTTTCCAGACACGATATGATAGAAGCACCTTTCCAAGCTGCCATAGCAGGGTCCATATCACGTGGGTTTGTAATAATATCAAGTTGTTCTAAAAAAGATCAATAAAATGTTTTGAAATAATTAAATACTCACTCACCAGCTCTGTATAGATAAGGTATCTGTAAAGAAATTCTGTTTTGTAGCCATGTTCCAATACCAGAAAACTTCATACCACCACCGACAACTAGAATACATCCATACATTTTTCTTTTTAGTTCTTCAGTTGCTAAAATTGAAGAAGTGTAATAATACTAAACCATTTTTATTTCAAAGCGTGTAATTATATTAATAATAACCATTTAATGCTACATAAGCAATTCCACGTAAAGTGTTTAAAGGTTTTTATTATTAAACGGAAACATGTAAAAATCTGTAATTATACTACAGACAATAAATTAATGTATACTAACTTCCATAAAAATTGCAACACTTAGAATTTATTGCACAATTTTATTGAAATTTTCGTCAATGATGTCTTTCATTAGAACAAAAAAACGATTAAAATTTGACAACAAAAGAACAAAAACTAAAAATGTTTTTTTCAATAATAAGTTGCTCCGCCACGATTTGTAATGCACTCATTTAGACAGCGTGGCATGCTATCAATCAAGTGATCTATAGCTGCCTGTGGTATATCAACCCAAGCTTCTTGAATCCGTAGCCGGAGATCATGTAAGTTATCTAGAGGGTGTGGTCGCCCACCGACCTCATCCCATACATGTTCAATGGGAGACAAATCAGGCGACCGAGCAGGCCATGGGAGGACGGGAATGTTAGCTTCTTCCAAAAAAACGTGTTGTAGCCCTTTGTTACGGTCCATTTCGTTCTCAATTTTTGCCACCCTTATTTGTGTTCAATTTCTGACATTCATCCTAAAATTATAATATATTCTTAATATCTGTCCTTTGTTAGTACCCTACCTTTATAACTCTTCGAATTATAAATCCTTTTCCTAAATATCCCTTTTAATCAATAAAATATCTAATGATTTTCAATCAAAATTATAGGTTATATTTACGTCTGAATTTTGAATAGTTTAAATGCGTTCACCTTGAATTGCGATTCACGAATTATCATTGGCCAGTTTTAAATTTTGCTCAAATTTCGCCATAGGCGTACCCATTTCACTTTCCCGGTGAATACATAATCCCCTCTAGTATTTTTGGTGTTTGTCTTTTAATTAATCTCATTTATTTTGTGGTGTTTCATGTTTACATTGTACCCTTTACCTTTTATTAATATTTATACCTATATTTTCTTGTTTTACCTAACTTAAATAAATTCACGCCACTGTTGTGTAAATTCTGTCGGTATTTCCCTATTCTCAAAATCTTGGATAATTTTCCCGCTCATCGGAACCCTTCTTCTTCTTACTTATAATTCTATCCTTGTCGTTCGGCCAACAACCAGTCAAATTCGTTTGAAAAATCAAACATGATTATTTTTTTTATTTACGAAATTCACGTAATTTTCCTATAATTTGGTAAGATATATATCGAGTCTAGTTCAAGGGCATTAGTGGTTTATCGCACCATCCAATATTTGGGATTTAACCCCACAACCCGCTACCTATATAAGTGTTACTGTTATCCTATAAGGACCAGAGCTTTCCGCGATTGGGATTTTTATGGTAACGGCGTTGCTAGACCTAATCACGTTGATTATTCAAAACGACTTTTTTTTTGTAAGTAGGTTTAACATAGTATTTTCCACTTTCCCATGTAAATTACCTTTCAGATTTGCACACCTAGATTTTAACAAAAAAAAAGAAAGCCAGAAACAAGCCTATGTGTTGATAAAAATATATATTTATTTAATTCTAAAATTGTTTCTTGCAAGGCCATCCAACAAGTAGCCAATTATAGATAATTTGAAATTATGCCTATTCTTCCTCTAGGGCCTTTTTTTTCCTCCTTCCTCGTCGTACTCTACGTTGTGATCGTCGCTCATCATCGCCTAATAAAAAGAAAACACAATCATCCCTTCACATTTATCATTTCATCAAGCAGTATCATCTATCATCTTTTGATTGTTTTTTTTTGTTCTTAATGTGTAATATAAAGTAATTCACCCGTTATTTAATGGGGGCAAAAGTAACCCATTAATTTTTTTAAGATCAAAGCAGGCGTTTATTTAAATTAAAATATTAATTATTTGGTTTATTTGTGTAAACTCGAGATCTCGGGGAAGGTACCTTTAGTTTTTTTGTTAATAGATACACATTGTTTTTGTTACGCCAATCAACCTACCGCTTATTTAATTATTGATATAACTTTCACCTTTTTGTTATCTATTACCTTTTTTTTTAAATAAATAATTTTCTATTCATATATTTCCTTCCTTTCACGGTCCTCCTTTAACATCTAGGAATTTTTCTGACTTGGAATTACGGCAGATAAGTGCAACAAGTTAGTGGCGCCTCCTGAACTTACATTATTAAATGGTCTACCCATTGTGAACCCACTCCCATTCCACCGTGAGCAGCTGGTTTGCCGTAGGACCCTCTTCCTCTTTTCGACCGTAACACCTTGCCGTATGAGGGCGCGCATTATCCTGTTGGAAAATGGGATTTTTCAGCCCCTGGAGATATGGAGGCGCAACGGGTTCTAGCACATTGGCAATATAACCAGCGGCGTTTAAGTTGCCGTCAATGAAGACCAAGGGTGATCTGCTACTGTAACATATTACACCCCATATCATCACTCCTTGTGTGAGGGCTGTGTTGCGTTCCACAAAAAATGTTGGGTTTTCACGTTCTCCACGCATCCGTCTGACCCCCCTACGACCATCGTGGGACCACAAGCAAAATCGGGACTCGTTACTAAACACAATTCGATGCCATTGTTGCACCCAATTCGCTTTTTCGTTGCTCCATTCTAGCCTGCGTAGACGGTGAAGTGGTGTAAGAGGAAGACATAAAAATGGACGATATGAACGCAGCCCATAAGACCTTATCCGGCGATAAACAGATGACATTGACATTCTGGGTCCTACACCTCTCATCCAATCATTTGCAATCGATCGAGTTGTTGAAAACCTGTCTCTTGTGGCCAAAAGTCTTAAGCGACGTTCTTCGCGATCTGTAGTCCTGCGGGGACGTCCAGATCCAGGGCCTTCCTCGGACCATTTGGACCAACATCTCAATAGCGTTGTAACATTTCGGTTTACACAACGAGCAATTTCTCTTAGCGAAAGTCCGGCCTCTCTCATGCCAATAATACGACCACGTTCAAAATCAGTCAATTGGGAAAAATGTTGATGTTGACGTACTCTTGGCATTGTTTCCAAGTTCAGAACGAAATTGTGTACAAACAATTTGCAAAATTGACAGTTAATTACACACTGATTGGTTTATATCTTCAAATTTGTTGTTACTAAGTGCAAAGGAAAAAACAAAAAAAAAACTACTAGCTAGATTTTATTCAAATTTTAATCGTTTGTTTGTTCTAATGAAAGACATCGTTGACGAAAATTTCAATAAAGTCGTTCAACAAATTCTAGGTGTTGCAATTTTTATGGAAGTCAGTATATATTATGTTTGTTTCTAATTCTAATATGAGTTTGTTTAAATAAACGAATAACTAACTCTAATTGGGAAATCTAAATTAAAAATAATTATATCATTTGGTCACAAATCAATAACAGCAAGTCCGGTAAGTAGAACCAGAACCAAGAATGAGATAGGGAACAATCTAATTGAAATATGATGTAGATTGAAAATATGTAGGTAAAAATATATGTACTGTCGGTTTCTCGGGTGTTGATCCGCGTAGTTCTTCTGGTCTTCAAAAGACCGTTTGTTGCAAAACGACGTTTCGGCAAAGTCTCATTTGCCATCCTCAGGTCTGCTCCTGCTTCGAGTTACTCGAACTGAACAAGTCCAAGCAGGAGCACACAGCTCGAGTCTAATACATGGTTTAAACATAAAAATGTGCATATGTATACATGGCAAAGAGCTGAATCTAAAAGTATGACAGTGTATGATGAATGACAGAACCCTTGTCAGAGATACAAAAGTAATGCGCTGATCGGAGATTGGATCGGACCACTTTTTGGTTGTATCAAGAGTGTGTTTAGGGTAAAAGTGGATCTGGAGAAGGTAAGCAAACGTAGTGCGATCGTCCAGAATTAGAGTAAATAAACTAGTAGAAAATGACGAGAGAATAAAATATGTACATGTTGTGAGTAGAGTTGAATGGGAATGAAGTAGTGTGGAACGAACAAATAAAAGACAATGACGTTGAAAGTGCATGGATAAGCTTGTCAATTGTGCCGTGCAGATCTGTGGAAGAGCGACTATAGTTAGACACAAAAAATGTGCTTGGTAGAATAAATCTGTAACAACTCATCTGGAAATGGGCCAAAAATACAAAACGTGACCCAAACCAGAACGCTGCAGGAGTGATGAATACGAGCAACGAAATAGATGTGTGATGTGAGGAAATGCTGGCAAGAATATTTCGGAAAGCTGTACAGTAGTGAGGATAACAAGACTGAAGGGTTAAATAAGGAGAATGTAGAAGGAATGGTGAATGAATCTCAGAGGATATTGGGTTAAATAAGACAGAGAAAACGATAGGAAAGTTGAAAAACGGTAAAGGAGCAGGTGTGGATGAAATCACTTGTGAAATGTTAAAGTATGGAAGTGCAAAGCTTTTACGAAGATTATGTGAACTATTTAATGTATGCCTTAGGTGTGGAAAGTGCCGAGTGATTGGAAGAGCGCGATCATTGTACCACTGTATAAAGGTGAGGGAGTGATTGCAAGAACTACAGAAGAATAAGTTTGCTCAGTGTACATGGTAAAGTATTTGGAAGAGTACTGATTGATAGAACACAAGAAACTACACAAACTAAGATTTGGGATGTGGCTTCATGCCAGGGAGAGGATGTGTTGATTAGATGGTGCTCTCTAGCAGGTGATCGAAAAGTGTGTAAGTGTAAAAAGGAAGCTGTACTGTGCGTTTGTAGATCTGCAGAAAGCATATGACAGAGTGAATAGGGAGAAGCTGTGGGACATATTAAATGAATATGGCGTAAGTAAAAGTTTAATAAATGGAATAAGGGCAGTATATAACGGTAGCCGGGCATGTGTTAGGGTGAGAGGAGGTGTGGGTGAATACTTTAATGTTGAGAAGGAGTGCGACAAGGCTGTGTGATGTCACCGTGGTTGTTCAATGTATACCTGGATAAATGTGTTAGGCAACATGGCGTAATGGTTGTGATGTAAATGTACGAGTTATGGTGTGTACAGATGACAGTCTTACTAAGTGACAGTGCGGATGAGCTACAAACTGCTCTGAGGAAGTTTGATACAAGTCTGTGAGAGGTAAACGTGAACAAAACTAAGAGTGTGGTGTTCAATTGGGAAGGAGAGTAGAGAGAATTTACCCAGCAAGATGAAATTGTGGAATACATGGCCGAGTTGGTTTATATGGGTAGAATATTCACTGCAGGTGGTACAATGGATGGCGAGATAGGACGAATGGTTAATGATTGGAAGTATATGGACGATAATGAGAAACGAAAGCATGAGCCCAGCTGCAAAACGAGCAATCTATAATGGCGTGTTCGTCCCATTGGTACTGTATGGAAGTGAAACATGGGTATGTCAAAAAAGCACGAAAGAAAAATAAATGCCATGGGTATGAGATTCCTGAGAAGTGCATGTGGTAAAACGTGAAGGGATAAGATGAATAATGAGTGTATAATGAAGGAGTGTGGCGAGAAAAAGACGATGATAGATATGTATAAAAGTAGTACGTTGGTTTGGTCACAATAAGAGAATGAACAACGCAAGATTAATGAAGCAAATATATTTGAGTGACGTTAGGGGTATGGCCGGGCCTGGTAGGTCGCGTAAAACTTGGATGAATGCAGTAGAATGTATGATAAAGGAAAGAAAGATAAGGAGTTTTAAAAATAAAAGGGCATGTCATAGAAAATGTGTGAATCTTGCGGAAGCTAGAGAGGTATGCAGACATAGGAAAGCAAAGAGAAAGATTGAGAATGAAAAATAAATAAGAGGCAGGGTTTGTTTTGCCTACCCCGCAAGGGAATGGCGTGAAGGTTCAAATTTATTTCTAAGAATTTGTATTGTATTTATCAATAACTGTACCATATACTAAATATGTGCTATTAGTGGTTCAATTAGTAGGGATTAAAATAAAATATGAAGTTTCTACATAATGCTTGTCCTTATTATCCAAATATAAATATCGTTTACAAATTTGTTCAGAATTTTTTTTAGAAATTTCATTTTCAGTTGTATATGGCGTTTCATTGGAAAATGTACTTTACATTACGAGTAGGTAGGTGTTTGTAGTAAATGACCTAAGTATATTTAATGGGTTTTAGGTTTTTAACCAAGATAACTGTAAGTGTTACCGAAACGTTTAGATTGTATAATTTAAAGTACACCATTAAAAAATCTCAAAAAAGATGAGTATTTTAAGATATAGAGCAATTTATCCATTCTGTTCAATCCTTTAATTCTTCACAACTTACAAACTATTTTTTTTCGTATTCACTTCATACATGTTTCTCGTCCAATATGGTGCCGAATAGCAAATAAATAAACATTACAGTCCTGGTCCGGGCTCAAAAAAATTAACAAGTGTGATTTACTTCAAAATTTTGAAAATTTGGTTGCACATTTAAAAACAACAGAAAAAATGAAATTAACTTAAATGTTTACGATATTTCTACATACAGTTTTGTTACCTATTAATATAAGTTAAATCTAAATATTTGAATAACGACCAGTATAAAGTTTAAAGGCAAATCATTTTTCTCGTAATTATTCAATTTCGAACTGTAGTCAATAATCTTATTAACTTTTTTATAATTTTCTTAATCTTTGAGTCACGACCTTAATTCAAAAGGTATTTGGAAAAAATGCTAATTTCTGTGACTAACTTCCAAACGCCTTGTATTGTCCAAAATTATGATAACCTGTTACTCACATTAACGACTAAAAAAAAGAAAGAAAACAACTCAAACGTAAAACACTTTCGGTTTTGGGACGGTAGCATAATATCATCCAACCAGCTCAATCCGGGCGTGTGTAAATGTTTAAATGACTAGAGTAATCGCCAAAACGGAAGACACTTGTGCAGAAACCAAATTTTAACTTGAAAAAAGATAGAATAATGATATGAGAATCGGACATTACAGTGAGTTCTACAAACATTTACTCCCAATCTTTAATTTCCAATAACGAAGTTATCTTTAGAGATAACTATGGCAAGGGGCATGTCGCTGAATGCTACTTGAAAATACCTTTCAAACAGTAAGCGATTTGACCCCCCCATCCTATTTAAAAAAAATCAAGTTGGCTGTGCAGCTCCCGACCTTGTCAGTTAAAAAACTAACAAAACTGTGGGAACTAATAGAAGGCTTTGTAAACAGCATCCATAATAAATTTTATCGATTTAGCTTGAATAGTTTTGAAACAACAAGGCCAGTTCCATACATTTGGAACGCACTGTATGTGTTAATATTCTATCACAGCAAAAAGAAACAGTTAGGGTATGTAATGTCTAACAAAACGCAATGTTAAAATAAGTTAACGAAAGCGACAATAATCATTGCATACGAACCACGAATAACCCTTGACTGCTGTTATAACAACACATAAATGAAGACTAAGTTCAACTTTGAATATATGTATATAACAGAGTAGTATAGCTATGGCACTTCTAACTCACTTTTGTCACTAGATTTGTCACCAGATTTGGAAAAAGTCACCAGAAAAGTCACTAGATTTCAAGGTTGGTAACATTGCTTCAAGGTCACCGCAGGCCACATGGCAGGAAAGGTTGGTAACCCTGCCTCTTCAAGGTCACCGATTCAAGGCCACGTGGTAGGAAAGGTGGGTAACCCTCTCTCCAAGGTCACATTGCTTCAAGGTCATACTCTCACGTACCCTTCAAGGTCACACACTCAGTGCATTATTCCTCAAGGCCATTGAAGTAACTAGATTTGAAAAAGTCACTAGAAAAGTTACTAGATTGTTTTTGAAGGTCATTGAAGCAGATTGTCCACGTCAATTATAGGTTATCCCACACATTACCTGCATCTATTCCTCTACATCCAAGTACGTGGTTTCCAAGGCCATCACATTGCCACGTTCCCTAGTCTTCAAGGTCAAGGTCACCAATCAATTCTCTGGCTGAGTGTTAATTGGTCACGCCCCCCAGGAAGTTCATTGACCTCTATCTCAAGCCCTGAGGTGTTGTCTAAGCATGTCTCAAAGTCATCAAGCAATTCTTGGAAGTTTACTATGGTCACGACCCCCAGTGCCCTCAAGTGGTTCCCCAAAACAGTAGTCGTTTTCGAAAACAGGTAGCCGTTTCCTAAAAACAGGTAGCCGTTTCCTAAAACAGGGGGCCCGTTTCCCAAAACAGATAGCTGTTTCGCAACACAGGTAACCGTTTCCCCCCATTTCAAGGGCACACCTATGAGAAAAGAACAAAATCGATTCATTGTTCCGTCATGATTCCTAAAAATAGATTGTTATCCAGCTATCCCAACCATTTCAGGCTCAATTCTAGGAAACCAATTTTCAAGAACAAAGGGGGTCCATTGTTCAGGCCGACGCTTCAAAGTCTATGCTTACAATTTTCAAGGTCACACCTTTGAGAAAAGAACAAAGACAATCCATTGTTCCGTTATAATTTCTAAAAATAGATTATCTAGATACCCCCCATCTCAATTCTGAGAAATCAACTTTCAAGAACAACGGCGATCCATTGTTCAAGACGACGCTTAAAGGTCTATGCTTATAATTTTCAAGATCACACCTCTGATAAAAGAACAAAGGCGATTCATTGTTTTGGCTGTCATAGCTTCTAAAAATACATTGTTATCTGGCTACCCCCCACCTCAATTCTGAGAAATCAACTTTCAAGAACAAAGGCGATCCATTGTTCAGACTGATGCTTCAAGCTCATCTAACAAGTAAAATATTTTTTATAAAACTTATAATCTATTAACCGCAATATTCATCTATATCTACAGATAAAAAATCTATTTTAGTAAATATACATATTATGGGAAGTTTGATGTACTGTCACTTAACATTTTGTAATATATTTGCTGGATCATATCTATTTTATTTATTATTTGTTTTTCACATTCAATTTCCTTCAACTGATTTTCGTTTAATGTGGTCCACGCCACATCATCATCTTTCCTAATAGGTATTTTCATCGCTTCATTATAACAAACCTAAGCAAGCCCTGAGGTATCAGTGATGTCTATGCTAAGCATGCTTCAAGGTCATCAAGCAATTCATGGAAGTTTACTTTGGTCACGCCCCCCAGCAAAGTGCCCTCAAATGGTTCCGTTCCCCAAAACAGGTAGCCGTTTTCCAAAACAGGAAGCCGTTTCCTCAAAACAGGTAGCCGTTTCCTAAAAACAGATAGCCGTTTCCCAAAACAGATAGCTGTTTCGCAACACAGGTTCCCCCCCCCAAGGTCACACCTCCGAGAAAAGGACAAAGGCGATTCGTTGTTCCGACCGAGTTATAAAAATAGATTGTTATCTAGATACCCCCCCACCTTAATTCTGAGAAATCAATTTCCAAGAACAAAGGCGATCCATTGTTCAAACCGATGCTTCAAGGCCTATGCTTACAAATTTCAATGTCACACCTCTGATAAAAGAACAAAGGCGATCCATTGTTCTGGTCGAGTTATGATTTCTAAAAATAGATTGTTTGGTTAAACCAAAGCACCTATTGCAAACTCTATAAACATGCATGTGACCTAAAGATATCGAAAAAATATAAAGTTATTAATGTCACAGTAATCAATACGAAATATGGTGAACGCATAGTGTTAGAAACAGAGGAGTTTAAATGTGTTTTACCTCAGCGCTTTTACGAGTATTACCAAAAAGAAGAAAATCGAATTGAAGAATTTAAAACGATGCTAAACACAAAGGATGTATTCATGAGTTGTCTGGGTGCAGTCGGAAAAACGATAAACATAACATTTAGTGCATCCAACCATATGTAAACATGCTCATTTCGAAAATAGTATTTAGTCATAGTGCAGTTGTGGAAAAGTCATGCAAGCAGCAATAAAATCACTCCTGGAACGATCTGGAGGTTCACTGCCGGATACTTCATACCGCTGTGGTAACAATATGATGATTAAAAAATAAAGACTTTAAGTGTTGTGAATATGGTGTTCTTTTTCATGTTAAAGAGACGTATATTTCACCAGCTACCTCCACCATTTGCTTTAAATTTCAAGGTCCCAATCCTGTCCGATCCTGTCCGATCTTATCCGATCTTATCCATAACACCGAATGCAACTGGTGCATCTATATAAGGAGAGTGCAATCATGATGAATAATTTTACGGTAAACCTAAAGTGCTGTGAAGAGCAATTAGGTATTAGTTAAAGTTATAAATAGATGTCTGACACTTGCATAAAAGGGAAACTTATGCATCGAATTGTGCGGTTTAATTAAACTACACATGCGTTCTTGTGCATTTAAAATTCTGAAATTGTGTTCCAAGCGATTTTGAAAATTGTGCATATGTTTTGCGAGTACTCATAAGTAGTTACGGGGTCACGCTACAGAGACGATGATTGTAATAGTTGATGTACAGGGATTCAAAACAATAAAACATGTATTTACACCCAAAGAGCTAGCAATATACAATGGAAATCAAGCTGCCCATTTTGTGTTCAAACCACCATTTACATGGCACGTCTTAGATGTAGAATTTCAACAAGCCAGCTGGTTAATTAATAATCATCACTGCATCTAATGGGGATCTGGATATACCTCTACACATCTCTTTCCACATATACTTCGTGAACTAATATCAGTAACGTTAAAGGGCGAGAAAAAGCCGATTTCATTCGAAAAATATTGAGACAATCAGTTATAGAAATTGAAGAGCAACCCAAATGAAAACAACTTGTTTCTTTCATACAAAAACCACTTATAATTGTGCTTTGACGAATGTACACTTTTTATACTATAACTATGTAAGACAATATCAGTAAAAGGTTTATGAAATGTGTGTGCTGATAGGGGTTACAAGTTAAGGGGAAAAGATTGTAATACTTACAACAAAATGCATTTATATATATATATATATATATATATATATATATATATATATATATATATATATATATATATATATATATATTTAAGTGTATTATTTCATGTAAAAGCCCTCTGATGCAAACTATTTCTATGGTTATACCCCACCCTATCCATCTAGGGAAACAATGTTAAGGAATCAAATTTTAGCATTCCTTGGAGGTAAAATTCTTGGAAATAGCAAATAAGCGTTCCTATTACTGAATTCTAACAATAGTATCAGTTCGTGGAAACAAGAGGGTTGTTGTCCATGCTAAACGTATATCAAGGTTGCTGTATTGGCTAAATATTACGCTTACAGTATCTGGTTATGTGGTTGGAAAATTTCAAGTTCTCCAAGCAATTTAATTGTCAAGACCATATGTATTAACCTACAGGCTATCCCGATCTTACCCGACCTCATCCGATCGAAATGTAGTCGAGTCAAGGTGTTAAATCAACCTGCAGGACCAATTCTAAACGGGTCATGGAAACAAGAAGAATGGTGGGGTTGTTGTCTATGCTAATATCAAGGTTCTTGACTAAATTGTAATAAAAATATTATGCTTACGTGGGCTCATACTACGATCCTAACCGCCAGGATGAGGTAGTTTCCCCAAGAACCGGATCCGGTATCCAAAGACAGATAGCCGTTCCCCAAAACACAGGGAAGCCGTCACTTAACACAGGTAACCGTGAAATCCCAATTCGTGGAAATAGGAAGGTTGCATCCAAGCACAATTCTTAGAAATCTGAAAGTAGGTCAAGGTACTGATAGAACTAGTTTTATATTATAGAAAAAGCTGGATAATCCGCTTAAATCACCTACTTTGGGGGTATTTTTTATGGGTCAAGGTACTGATAGGGGGTAGTTTCTATAAATCCCCTTAAATCACCTACTTTTAGGGGTAAAGGGCAGCTTTTACAATAGTTATAGGTACTGTGTCAACGAGGCGTATCATCCAGGGGTGCTTTAGATAAATTCTGACCCCGAGAAAAATGATGTTTTGATGAACTTAGAATTCTGCGTCGCTTTTGAGACGAAGAATGACTTTTTATGTTCGAAAAAAGCTGGAATAAAAAGTAGTGTTGGAAACCATGATTGAGTGTTAGGGTTTAAAAGCCCTCATTGTGTGTGCAAGAATTAGTATACTCTTGATTAGCAGCAATGACGAAACTAGTAGTACGTAAGGTAGAAAGAGAAAGTGCAGAAAAAGAAGTAAGTGTGGAGGAGCGAAAGAAGAGATTGGAGACGTTAATAAAGCAAGTAAAAGAAGTAAAACTCGATTTGGAGTGTTATATACTGAAAACAAAAATGATGAAGCTGTGTATTAGCAATATGTAAAAATAGTGTAGTAAAGTAGAAGCATGAAATGTTGGGAAGTATAATGTTGGAAACGTATGAGTTTAAATGCATATTACCTCAGCGCTTTTACAAGTATTTTAAAAAAGAAAATTTAAGACTTTGCTAAACACAAAGGGTGTGTTTATGAGTAGTTTGGGTGCAATCGGAAAACTAGAATCATTTTACAGAACTGTACAAAGGGTGTGTAAAGTGTTGTTATTTCACAATAATATGTATTAGGTTTAAGTAACTGTATAATTAAAAAATAAAGACTTTAAGTGTTGTGAATATGTTGTTCTTTTAAGTTAAAGGGACGTAGACAGTAAAATAACTTCAAAAAGCTTTTGTAATACTGGTTTTCGGTATTCTCTTCTCCAACCCATAATGGTTAAACGATTCCTTATTGGCTCTGCATATCTATGTTTGGGCACGGGAACTTTTCGATAAACGTCTAGTTACTAGTACGGTCCTAGGATTTTATCTGATATCGACCTTCTTCCTCCAAATGAGAAGGCGATACATATGTGCTTTATCGAAACACTGAATTAGGGAATTGTAATCTCCCATAAGGAAATGGAACCCCTGACGTACGTTGGAACAGGCTTTAAAGAGGTGAAATTGGCCTATATATAACGTATAAAATAAGATTTATTGGAAAAGAACAAACAATGACAGCTATATAAAGTGCAGTATAGAAAGGGAGTTATATAGATTTAAATTTGATGTACTACGTCTATATAAAATGTAAATGATCCCTACATAATAATAAAAAAAGCAATTTACTGGTTTTAATGTCTACAGATCGCTAGACAAAGAAACGTGATTGTTTTTAATCATTAAATGGTCATTTCAAATCTAGGAAACTTCTTTGCTTAGCATTTGCAACACTGGGAATTATATTGTAAAATCAATCGGTTTCTACCTTTTTTGCCATAGTTGCATGTGTCTGTTTTTCATTAGCTTTTATTATAATTTATAAAGACAATATTCATAGAAATAGATTGCATAATTTCGATCAATTAATGGAAGCAGTTGAACACGAGATGGCAATAAACATTTCCAAAAGTAAGGGTATTCTGTTTAATTTTAACAAACAATGTTTATAATTACACCATGGGACGCTAATGTCAATCGTTGCGACCGAAATGAAGACTAGTGGTACCAACCTAACCAAAATTTGCTACATGACGTCAGCTTCAATCATTAATAGACACCCGTTACTTTCATTTATCTGACACTGAACGCCAGTGATTTTCATTTTTAACAACCTCTAACATTTGATAACCTCCAGCTCCAATAATCACAGCCGGTTTTACACAAATCGGATGACCTTGACGTCTTTCTAATATCTGTATGTACCCTTTTTGTTTTTACCTTGGAAGCTGAATGTTTTTAATAATGCAAGAAAATGATGATAATGAAGATTTGAGTAATGGTAAGCATTCCAACGTTTCAACCGAAATGAAAACAAGAACTGTTACTTTTTGTGTACCTATTTATTGTTTAAAACGTTAAAATGAAAGTATAAATTTATCTTTGTTAATTAATGTGTGTCTCATTATATTCTCTTCTTAAATATAATTCGTGGGACGCTTAAGAATCGATAATTTTTTTGGAATGCCAACTCATCTAGTCCCAATCTTTAGAAATACAAATCGTGCTTGGCACTTGTATTTTCGTCCTTGGGACTGAAATTTGTGCATTTCAAAAAATTTTTCGATGAATAAGCGTACCACTTATTATATTACCCTTGATAATACCAAGGAATATATAATAAGAAGAGGCGCAACAGTATAGGATTTTGTGTAATAGTCGAATTTTGTTTGCCGCTAAATTACGCGTCGTATTAATCAGTTGCATAGAGCATATTTAATCGATCTGTTTAAAGTCTATATATTGGCATTTTTATATCTTTGAAATATACAGCTGTTTCAGAAATATTTGATAAAAACCAAACGCAGCTTTTAGTAAACCCCCCTCTTCGCCGTTGAATTTCTCCCAAACTCTAATCAGCTCCAGGAGAAATGAAAACAAGCGTCAATATGAGCTTTTAAGTACGGACATGTTTTCGTTCTGGAGTTATTGTGGATAACATACATCCACCCACACAGACATAATCGCCAGTCTTGGCGAAACTTTTCCAAGTGTTGTAAAATGAGCTAATAAGTCGATTCAACGGTAGTGAAAAAAAGCTATACACATATACATAGGTTGAAAGTACAAATGAAAAAAAAAAATTGGAATGCCCACATTGGAATTTGAACATCAAGCCAGTGTATTATCAACTAGATGCTCTATTTATTTGCCAATTGTCTACCCTGCTGAATTTGTACTTTATATTCATTTAAAAAATATCAATAAAGCTACTTGCTTAATATCTGTATAAAATTGGTGTAATTATGGGCACTTTTTAATTGTGAACTTTTTTTCATTGCACATTTATGTGCGATATCTATTAATGGGATTATAATAAGCAATAATTTTAATCAAATTCATATGAATACCTACACAAGTGACCACATTGTATATTACTTTTGTCCGATCAGTCATATTTATCAATTACTACGCATTTGTTTAAATCAGTATGTTGACTTTACCCTTCATAATTGGTTGTTAAACAAACATAACAGATAAGTCACTACTTCCCACTCTAGAACAGTAAGTAAAAATATGTATGTTTCATCTCTATGAAAACCCTGACTACTCTATAATTTCACCATCTTAGTCACGCAACCAAAAAATTAAAAAAAGACATCAGACAAAAATTGTATAAGCATCACTAACATTAAGAGTTTAGCTCATCTCAGGCAATATTGAAGACTTCGCTTCACCCTGCCCCAAACATTGTTCTCCATCAGTAATCATTCCTTACCGTTCTTAACAGTTAATATACTATTGTGAAGTTACTTACGACATCTGTCAATACTTTGTAAAACAGCTTGATCTAGCCCTAAAATTTGACCAGGGTTAACAATAAAGTCACGATCTGAGATGGGAGCAGCCATGTCAATAGCATCCACCACTATATCATCATCATTGGGATTATTTCCAGCTCCCCCTTGCTCTAAATAAGAATCATTTAAAATATCAGATGAAGGCTCCAAATTTTCCTTCATGCCTTTCCTCTTAAAAACAAAACTGAAAAATAGTATCAAAAAATCGTTTGTATACAAACTCTTGTCTCTCTAAGATAATTCTCATCATGGGGATCTTCTGGATCACCTTGTGATCGCTTTTGTGTATGTACAGCTTTACTTCCAGTTATGCCAAATAATTCAGGGCTAAATAAACTTAAAGGTGCCACAATGCATTCGTCACCTACTTGTATGGTGTACTGCAACACTGGCTTTTGGGGTTGTTTCAGGACAAATGATTTTTCTAGAGACCCACAAATATCCTATATTAAAAAACCATAATCACAAACATTACTTTCTTACTCAGTATTTACCAAATTCACGTGACAAAAGTCTTCTTTTAATTTTCTAAGTAACATTGTATCTAATTTATTTGCATCATTACATGTCTTATAAGGAAATGCACATTTTTGTAGTAACCAATAGAATACTTGTGTAATATCACCACCTCCATAATCTAAACGTACCTAAAGGATTTTATGCTTTTACATACAGAAATTTAGTGCTAAATGCATACACGTGTATTAGGGTGACAAGTGCCATCTTCAACACACGATACAGATGTTTTTTGATCACCTACATCCACAACACATGCATAACTGAGACCAGATCCAAAAGTTGCCGCCACATGATCCTTAAAAAAATACCATAAAAAATTAATCCTCACAACTTTTCAACATTACCTGAACTAAAAAACAACTTGAAAATCCCATATTTATCATCAATAATGTCATCAATTCTCTTAAATGTGTTCTGTTGTAGACATCAGGAATAATTAAAACTGCTTTGTAATGATTTAAATCTTTTTTTTCTATACTTAAATAAACTTGCAAGACATAAGTCCAAATAGTTTCTAAATCAGCCAGAATTGAAGTTATAGAACCTCCAGGCCCAGAATGAATATTAAAATCTCCTCGCCTATATGGAAAATGTATATTAAAGTATTCTTCAACATTAATCCTTAAAATCTACATATAATCAATATTTTACATACAAATATTAGTTAATCGAAACCTACATCATTTCCAATCACAATATCACCTTCTGGCTTTACCCATTCTCCCCCACTGTTAGACAATACTTCGGGATGTGACCGTCTATTAAAAGCTGCAATTTGTTGTGGTGGTGTAGCATACCTTCGTCTTCCGTCGGATTGTAAACATGACTGTAAAGTATGTGAAACTGATAAACGAGCTTCTTCAATTTCTTGACATTGGTTCTAAAAATAATGGATTAATAAATTTATTAAGAATTTTAACAAATTACGTCAACTCTTGAAGGAAGAAATGAATCGTGATACACTTCACCATTTGGATACCTTCTGCGAGCAATTGCATGAAGAACAGTAATGGGGTTTAAATCTGAAGCTCTACCAATCCTTAGATTTAAAGAGCCTGGATGGATTACTATAATCGATTTTGAGTGAAAAAACTAAAATTTAATCATTACCTTTAATACATATAAAATACTAAATTATAATACCTCTGGTTGTGTTGTAGAAAACACTGGTAATGCCATATCTTAATAAATTAAACATACACACTATGTAATTTACTTTGGCTTTATTATGTCACATATTTAATAAGTAATTGCAGAGAAAATGTGATTTATATTAGTATCTACCTAAAATGTATAGTATTAGCTATCCTATTGTGTTAAAATTGAAGTTATAAAAGAATTCAAGTTGCTTAAAAAAATATTAAAAATTACAGGTTATGTTTAGATGTGTACATCAGGGATACCAAATACTTAAAAAATATGTGAAAGTAATTCGTGGTGCCAACCGGCAAAATATGAATTCGTTGAAGTTAACTGAAGATATAATACATACAGTCAAAATTAAGAGCGTTTTCGGATTACAGCCCTGGTGCACACTACCTTGCACCGAGAGTAATTTTTATGTTCGGATTATATGTTTAGCGCAACAGTGCAGTTAGAAACCGGTGTTCGTGTTATTAAAAGAGTGACTTCAGTGCTAATTGAGTGCTGCTTTTCAGCACCCATGGCAAAGTACAGTGCCGGTTTTAACTTTTTAAGTGCAAAAAAAGTGGCCGATAATGTCAACAATGGGTACGTTCAGACGACGTCAGCTGCTGAGTTGTAGTGCTAAACGGTTGGGTGTCAGCTGTTGTAAATTGTTGGGAACATTCTGAACGCACTGTTAAGATATAGCGAAAAGTGACAGTTAACTGATAATTGAATTTGACAATTGTGTCTTGTATGTAAAACGTTTATTTGTTTATCTACAACGAATAAGTCTTAGAAAAAGTGTGGGCTATGGTTGATATTCAACAAATAATATAACGTGATCAATCTCAAGTGTACTGTAGTGGTATGACATAAATCCCTAGTTGTTAATATTGTTGTGTTTTGCAGTTGGCTGCTTTGGATTTTTAGTGTGGTTTTAGTCGTTTTAGTTTATGTCAGTTTGTCATATTATACCTTCGTTTTTCACTTTTGTATTTTCTTGACTTATTTACAAACTGTCTAATATGAAGACAAATTATATTCTGAATTTCAAATTGTGATATCGAATTTAATCGTCATGCCGTTTTCAAACATGTTCTGTAAATTTTATTTAATTATAATGAAATTATAAGATTTAAATACTTAAGATTCATTATTTTGTAATGATGTAATCCAGTCATTAAATAATATTTTATTTATTTTGTTGTATTTTATAGGGATGCAGTCTAAAGCAAGTACAAAATAGTCATTATTTAAATTAAGATAATATTTTATAATATGTATAAGTTAATGACCTTCATACAGATTTGAAACTGATCGTAGTTTTTACTCGAACCATGCTCTAGAGTAGCTAGAGCAATACAGCTTACCAAGTTGAAATATTTTGATCACGTGGTATACACTTGAGATTGATCACTCTGTAATTTTGGAAGAGCTGATACATGATGACCTTCATCTGGAAATAATTAATGCTGCAGTAAATAATTTAATTCGCGTCACGCTCATTACTCAGAAAGCCTTTAGCTGTTTTTAACTACAAAGCAATAACAAGCTATTAACCTTATTTCAACACCTGTTAATTATTGATTTTACCATGATACAATAACATAAAGGTATGATCGATGGTTGTTTTAAAACTCGTCCCGCCTGCGCATTACGTCACGCGGAGGTAAAAATTTCAAATATTGTGCACGCCGTATTAAAGGGATATGAATATTTGGCAATATTATGTTATACAGGGTGACTGGTAACTTATGCAGTTAACTGAATGTGCTAATAGAGGGACCTAAACTGAACAATTTTTCAAGGCGAAACCGAATAAAAACTAAACTACAGTATTTTAAAAATGATTGCCCACTTGTGGAAAACTACTGGCACTAGTTCACAATTTTAATTAAAAGATAGGGCCTTTGGCACCCAAACAAGGGCGTGATGGTGGTAGGCTACAGCCCCATGGTGTACGTGTGGAAGAAGACATTTTGGATATGATGGATGAAACATCTTCATTAAGTACTCGAGAAATTTCCCGGGAGCTAAGAGTGTCGCAGTGGATGTGATATGACGTTGACATGTCAGATTGTAACACAAGAAACAATCGCTGATTCCAATCAAGCACTCAGATTTATCGAAAAATTGTATCTTTTAATTAACATTGTGAACTAGTGCCAGTGGTTTTCCACAAGTGGGCAATCATTTTTTTAATACTCTAGTTTAGTTATTATTGGGTTTCGCCTGTTAGTTAGTTAGAAATTAATAAAAACATTAATTAGTTAATTCGTTAGTATTATCTAATTAGCATTATATACATATCTACACATTTGACAGCGTAAGGGGTATATTAAAAACCCTTGAGCTTTCGGTTTTAATTATTCTAAGAAATAATAAATAAGGAAATCTGGCACTTTTTTTGATACTGAAAGATTAAAAAGTCTTTTTTTGATATACGGCGATATACAGGGTGTAATAAAGTGCTCAAATTGCTAATTTTGTTTATTTTTTGAAATTTATTTTAAATTATTAGGTTAAATTTGGGTATGTAAATACTAATAAATTTTTAAGATTTATAAATACAGGTTGTATTAAAATACGTAGCCTACGCCCCACTAAAGAGAGTATTGCAAGATTTTTTAATTGTTTTCAATTATTTTGTAAACCGTCACTTAACTTAAGGTAATAATGGTAATATTTTAGGAATTGATAAAATTATATCGAATTTAATATATATATATATATATATATATATATATATATATATATATATATATATATATATTATATATATATATATATATATATATATATATATATATATATATATATTAGCCTGTTCTGTTTTAACATTTTAAATTTTAAGTATCAATCAAAGAGGCCGATCATACTGGCGGCATACTTTTATACCTTCTAATATTTTTAAGAATCAGGTTATGATTATATAATTATTTAATAAAACTCTTCTGAACACAATTTTATAAGAAATGGTTGATCAAAGTTTTAAAAATGGATGTATATTAGGTGACACGATAATTTTAATGTATTTGATTATAATGAGTGAGATAGTAGCTAGGTATGATATGGGTTGCCCACAGCACAACGCATTTTTAACAACTGAATTATATAATTATGGTTTGTCTTTAAAAATAATGTATTTTATTAAAAGGCACAGCCTGCACACTAAAAGCAGCTATATTAATTCAGAAATAAACAGCTAATGCTTATTATATAATATGTCTCAAATCAACCACAAAACAGCAAACAAAAACAAACCTATCAAACCACAACGTCATGATACAATAATTATTGTATCATGGCACAACGATCTATAACCGGTGTATAGAAATTTATCACCGCGTTACGTCACAACGATTGGCAACATGCGCAAGATATATCCTGTTATTGTATTATGAGATTTTACGTGCACGTTATATTTTGCGACGTTCTGCGCATGCACATAAAAACGTTGAGTGTCGTGAGCGTGATTATTCCCGCTCAGAAATAAAGTCAACGATTTAGCTACGTTCGTTGTGAGCGATACTTACAGATGCAAGCGCTCACTCAACAACTCAACAATTGACGTCGTCTGAACGTACCCAATTTATTACTTGCTGTATTGGAATTAATTTCGACGTCGTCTTGGGATTCTGACACTGAAGGAGTAATATTGATAATGTGCAAGGAAAAGGTGGTGGTACCCAAAATTAAAGGCCTTGTGGGACTCGTTTATAGGTTAAACGATGTACAGCTAGAGTAAATTTGTTCTGTAATGTTCAAATCTTTAATTTAAAAATGATTTTAGTTTCGTCATCATTTTCGGATGGAGAGGAGAATCGTTCAATTTCTAATAACTGACAATCAAAATATTATAACAAAGGTGCATGAACCAGAGGAGTTACAAAATACACAGCAGAGAAACAAATACTTTTTTGTAGTGTGTATAAATTATAGGTTATTTAATTTTTTGCAATACTTATTGTAGGTTCTGTTCTACCAAATGTTGGATATGAGACATTTCACAACGTTTTGATATGGAAATTAGCACAAACCATGGAATAATTGAAAACGTTATTAATTTTATTGCTTCAGTTTCATCGCGATTTATTAAATTTCCCGTTACACAAGAAGAGAAAAACAAAGTTTCTTCTGAATTTGAAAAGGTACAATGATACGACTTTGAATATTATTCTTACTGTGTTATTTCTTTGTTAGGTAAAGGGATTTCCAGGAGTAATTGGTTGTATATATGGGACACCAATAGCAATTGTTACTCCGGCAAACAAAATTAAAACCACCTGCACAAATCGTCATAATAAGCCATCAATAACACTACAAGGAATTTGTGATGCCAACAAAATGTTTCTTGATGTTTCTATCTGAACTCCAAGGAAAATTCACGATGCAAGAGTGTTGAAATTATCAGAGATCTATGCTCGACTGCCATCACTCTGTTCAACTTCTTATATTATAGGTTGAATTATATTGTATTATGTATAAAATTATATTATATGATATTATAGGTGATAATGCATATCCCTTATGAGAATGGTGCCTAACACCATACAAATATTATAGAAAACTGAATTAACCTGGAAAATTGTTTAACAGTAAGTTGTGTGCAACCAGAGTGTTAAGTGAAAATTCATTTGGGTTATTGAAAAGTAGATTTGGTCAACTTCTACAATTGCATATGCATGAAGTTGAGAAGCCGTCTAAATTTATTTTAGCATGTTGTGTGCTGCACAATTTATGTATTTTAAAAGGTGATTTATTACATGACAATGAAATAATAAGTTTTCCTGAAAATGTTAATGTTGAAACATTCACTGATACAGATGCACAAATTAAAGCAATTGGTGAAGCAAAAAGAAATTTCTTAAAAGAAAAATTTTATTGTAATTCTAATAAACAATAAAGCATTATTATGTATGTTCGAACAATGATTTTATTAATTCCTTTTAGATTTAAATTTCTTTGTATTATTTGGAGAAACAATAAACTGTAGTGTGATGCTGTCGCCCATGCCTGATATTTTTTTCATCTATTTAAAGGAAACTTCCATCCGTTGTGCTCCACTTCTTGAATTATTATCACAATATTTATCCAATAACAGCTTAGTGGCGCCGTCTGTCCATTCTGAAATATACATTGTAGACATAATTTAAATAATTAGATATGTATACCATGTACCTCCAGTTAATTTATCATCTACATTCATGGTTTCTGAATCTTGAGATTCACCATTGGGAGTTTTCAAACTTCCTGGAATATCGGAAGCGTTCGTTTCCTCATTATTGTACAATTTACATCATTACAATACCTTTATTTAATACCATTGTGAAAACTTACCCATCTTCTGAAACTCGTTCAAGCATGCGTAAATCTTCTATATGTACTAATTTATGTTTTATCAATTGACGTATATAATTGACAGTATATTCATCATCATCTGTAATGAAAAACGACTTTTGTGTGTTTTATATTTGAAAATGCAAATGGATAATTTACTAGTTAATTTAAACAGAAGATCATCTGATCCAAAAGGCACCATAATTTTTAAGGGCTGGTTATTTACTATAAACTGTAACTCCAAGGTTCGCGCTATCTTATAACGCAGGTGTAGAAACTAGCTCTTGGCCTGGGCCTGCGCGGGAAATTTGAAATTGTTTTTAATAATAAAGAGGTTCTTGTAAGACAAGTATGGGAACTACCATGTAGGTCTTCAAAACCAGTTCTCGGGCCTTCGTCCCTTGTCGCTGCCCCCTGGTTGGTAATGGTATGGGGCCCTAACCTTGTACATAAATGCAGAACCTAGCTCTTGGGCCTTGACCCCTATCGTGGCCCCCTTGGTGCAATTGTATGTGGGTTCTAACCTAATCTTACAGTGGTAGGCCTTCGCCCCCGTTATACAAAGAATTTGTATTCTAATAAGGTGGCCCTAGTCTTGTAAGACAGGACTTGTATCAGAGTCTGCGCCCTGGCCCCCTTTGCGTTAAAATTGATTTTTAGCGCCATCTAGTGGCGTATAGACTAATGAATATTTTCTTTAATAGAAGTTGATCATGCACGTCTGTCTCCTTCTCTCTCGTTTATCCGTTTCTGTAACTTTCGGCTCTTTTTCACACACAAGCAAATTCATTAATTAATTAGCCAATCAATTCCAAACAAATCATGCTCGATCAAATCAATCAGATCAATCTCAATCAATCAACCAATATCAATAAACCATGTCTTACAGTTTGCGGAACCAGCTTACAGTTCAAAACTGAATACATTAAAGTCTAAATTAAATATTACGTGAAATAATAAATAATTTCTACCCTAATGCAATGGTGCTCTTTACATAGGCAGATTCTCTTTCTAAACAGTCACCACCTATACATTCGAAAAATTATGTCTGATTTATTTGCATATTCAATTACATACACACAAAATTGTTTTATAGAAACGCGTTCATTAACAGTTATAAAAACCTAGAACTAGAAAGTAATAATTACTATATATATATATATATATATATATATATATATATAACACAGAGTTAAACTAAATTAACATGTTTTAAAACACGTTTTGTACTTATGAATGGTTTGATATAAACTGGCTATTGTTTTACCATCATTAACTAATTTAGAAAGTAATACACAAAACTAGATTACTTCAACTCGTGTTTAGCATTTATATTGTACTTGTAAATTTACATTAAATAACGATGGTTATTTACAACATTCATTTAAAAAATTTCACATATATGATAAAACTGTTTTTATGGAATGCATTTTGTTATTTAACAGACTTACAACTTCATTATGATTGGAAAGTTTCGTCGTATTAATTAATGTGTTTACAAATTATTTAAAAAATTTGCTGTTGTAAAAACATTAAGGTCCAGTATTAGGTGAAATAGTAATCATTTTCTTCATCCGCTTCATCTTGAGCGATTATAGCTAATTAACTAGTAAAAAACATCTAATACCTTGATGCTGCTTCATAATAATGTTCAACCGTTAGTAATTGTACTTTAAATACCCGCAAGGGCTAATGTCTAATATTTTATTTTACCATTAGTATTACACAGATATGGGATAATTCTTAAAAAAAAATTAGCTAAGTTCCCCACGCTACCTTGAAATACTACATAGGCTTTCATTTCCTCTTTACCCCTGAAGCTGCACCGCATACATCTTTCTTTATCCAACTCCGGATCAGTAGCATGTTTTCTAATACACACAAGACAGCATCTTCAATATAGTATACGCCGAAAAAAATGGCTTGTGCCTTCTTCTTCTTTAAGATAGATTTTGCCTCTATACAGCATACAAGCTCTATCTTAGCTGAATTGCCTCTGTCAAAAAAAAGGGTTATAATCAAATTAAAATGCCTCTTTTGATCTTTGAATTTTTACCGATACACCGGTATTAATTTTTATTTACATATTTTACATTATTAGTTCTTATTTCCATTTTATCTGGTAATAATATTAGTATTTACGATTTCAAGGTGCACCAATAAAAAAAATAGCGTAAAGTATTCGTGGAAAACTGGTCTTTAAAACTTTTACTCTATTTCGAGTACTCCGGCTGCGCCGCCGTGCTCGAGAAATCATGCGTGTTTTAAAACATATAAACATTTTTGTTTATCTATTTAATTTGACATTTGTCATCAAATATTTCAAAATTAAATTTTTTTCTAATTTTATGTGAACGATTACAAAAAATTTTGTTCGCAACACGTGCGCTGTCACATTTTTGGTGCTCGGCCTTATATTTTATCCCTCGGCTACGCCTCGGGTAAAAGAGAGGGGCCTCGCACTAAGAAATGTGTAAACAGCGCACTAGTAGAAAATAACTATTTTAATAACATATTTATCAAAAATCTTTGACTAACACTAAGCAAATTTTTTTAAAAGCTAAAGTTTTTTTAAGCGGCACTAAACATCTTTCATATAAGATAGATGTCTTAATTACTGCTCACATAGCCTTCATAATACAAATATTTGTACTTAAATAAAAAATCTTAAAACGTAATTGAAAAACATTGCCTACACATTATGGGTGTCTACTGCGTGGACGGAGGATTTTTCCTTAACTATTAGAGATATAAAAACCAATTTTGATGCGGTAATACACGATCAGTGGACCTACATTCTAAAAATATTTAGGTATATACAGGGTGATTGACAAAAATATGCCAACACAAACATGTATTTTTTTAATTGAACACCCTGTATATTTTTAGATTTTTGGATTCACCGTTACATTTTGAATAAAATATAGAAATGTGTATCTGTATCACTAACCGTTCTGCAGATATCGTCACTTAAGTACCAAAATAGAGTTAACTTTGGAACTACGATGCGAGCGTTGTCACCATGATTTTGTAAACCTGTTTATACCACCGATTATTAATAATAGTCTACTAACAAACAAACTGATAAATTTTTCTAAAACATGTAAGACTATACAGAATTATTAACTTACGCGAAATGCAATTTTTCTCAATTTTTTCAAATGCAACACCCTGTATATTTTTTCACATTTCGATTCCCCGTGAAAAGTAGATAGTAATTGATAATAGATTTCATAGCCATAAGACGGGCCCTTCTTGAGATATTGACCGTTTATTTGAAAATATTGACATACAGAAGAACGAATAAAACAAAATCCAGAGTAAATAAGAAAATACGAATGGCAAATAAGTAGGTAAGATTGGAGACTTTTGGAACACACCACATTTCCAAGGTCCCACATTTCCAAGGTTGCCACAAAACCAAGGTCCCCACCGTACCAAGGTCAAAAAGCGCAATGTATGACCTAAATACATATCATTACCACAAAACCAGGGTCACAAACCCCGCTTTCCTGTTCCACAATTACAAGGCTATCCGTGTGACATATCATTACCACAAAACGAAGGTCACAAACCCCGCTTTCCTGTTCCACAATTACAAGGCCATCCGTGCGACCTAATTACATATCATTACCACAAACCCACGGTCACAAACCCCGCTTTCCTGTTCCCCAACTACAAGGCCATCCGTGTGACTTGGTTGCCACTCTAGCCCACTTTTTGCTCACTCACAAAATAAAAGAAAACGATATGTTAATATATTTAATTAATGTAGAAATATGTACAAATGTATTACTCAGATATATGATTTTATCCATCAGCAGGTTATGACGAGCACCATAGAGATATGATTGAGCATATACAAAGTGTGGTGTCTTGTCTGGCTGTCTGTCTATCAGTCACTGTGTCAGTTTGTCAGTCAGTCAGTCAGTCAGTCAGTCAGTCAGTTAGTAAGTCGGTGCGCTCAGTTAGTCACCAGTCCAGTCTGCAACCGCACTATTGAGGATACCGTTTTTCTGAAAAGATAGTATTAGTATGTATAGATCCTTGACAGTAGGTATACTTACTATGTCTGTCTCGATCACTGGTGAAGACCATCTGCCGAAGAGTTGCATTACGAACTCTGATAAGTTCGTAAAGTCCTGCAATCTCTTCGACAGTTTCCAATATCATCTCCAGATGTATAATGGCGTGATCGTACCCACTTAGAATAGCTAGGATTATCACATTATTCCAGTCTAGGTATAATGTGAGAAGCCTAGTGTGGACCCGGTGGAGCTGCTCCTCAAGGGAGCTCTCCGTAATCACGACATTACAATTCCGGACGAACGGAACTATGGTGGCCAACTGAAAAAAAATACAGAAGTGTTAGGGCATTATTAGTAGAAAGGTGAATACATACCGTGAATCTGAGACGTTCCCAGGTAACGATGCGATGTGCGTAAAAGAGCCAGTACCACCCGGAAATAATGAGGAATGCGGAATTGCTTTGGGTGGTACAGTCTCCTGACGCCATCGCACACATGATGTTGTAGATGGGGGGAAGCATAGTGCGGCCTATGGTCATAGGAATGTGGGTTGCCCAAAACCAACTGTCATCGTCGTCAGTATCGTCCATGTCGTCATCATTACCGTGCATCTCATTGTTGGCGTCATTCTCTCCGTCCTGGATCTCCGGAGCTGCGTCATTGTCCGTTGGGACCATGTCACTGTCACTGTTGCCATGTTCCTGTGCACGGTTTTGTTCAACAATGTCGTCAAGTTCCTGAGCGCTTTGTTCAAGTCTCTGTGCGTTGTTAATGAGAGACTGCATGAAGTCGTCTTCAGCATTGCTCTCTTCAACGACGATTTCATTGCAGACACTACGTCTCAGTATACGTTGTTATCTTAGTGCATCATTGTCATAGTCGTCAGAATCGTAGCTGTAGGCAGGATCCATTACTACGTCAGAGTCGTAATCACCAGAGTTGAGGCAGCTGTTCCCAGCACAGGAGGAACAGATGGCCTCAACACTGGAAGAGAGTTCGTTGAAGTCATCACTATCATCGTCCGTAAGAAGTATAATAGCGTTATCGTCGTCGTCGTTACTGACAGTGAGAACTTCAGCATTCGTCAAGTCGAGTATGATTGTCTCAGCATTTAGGTCGTGCTCTTGTTGAGAATCCAGGACTACGGTTGTCATCTCGTAGATAGTATCGTCGCTGGTTGAGGTATCCACAGGGATAGGACTGAAAACAACGGGAGGGATGTACATTACATCAGGGGAGCCGGAAGCAAGGGTAGGTGTTGGAGTGGTAGGGATGTCAGGGATAGGGGTTGAACAAGCGACAGGGGTAAAAGTAGTAGGAGACACAGGTGAGAGTGAGCGGGAAGAAGGAAGCTGAGGTGACGGAGTAGGGGGGACATCGGGAGTAAAGGTGGATGAAGTTGCCTCAGGCGTTATACAAACGATCGTAGGAATATCAACCTAAACAAAAAGAAAAAAAAAAT
This sequence comes from Vesta saturnalis, assembly GCA_036346205.1. Classification (NCBI taxonomy): domain Eukaryota; kingdom Metazoa; phylum Arthropoda; class Insecta; order Coleoptera; family Lampyridae; genus Vesta; species Vesta saturnalis. The sequence goes on along the minus strand of JARFJB010001893.1, from coordinate 2,368,761 downwards.
AAGAAACGCAACAATAAGGGAAAAAAAAATTAAAAGTGTAAAAATTGGCTTACCTGAGGCAACTCATCGTTGCTAGATGAAGAAGATACTGAAGAATTCGTTTTATTTATTTTTTTTTGAGTTATAATGTACTATAAAAGCAGTTGTACGAATGATTTTTACTGTATTCGTTTCGCTAAATATAGGTGTTTCCCCCACAAAAACGGCGTTTTTCATGCATTTTTAGAGGAAATTTTTTTTCAGGGTTTTCTGGGCCCCCTATACATATATAAGGATTTGACCTACTGACCTACTTTCCCACTTTTACCCCTATTCCACTTTCCCCCACTCTCCCCACCACTTCAAAATTTGTATTTAAGAGGGATCGGTTCCACTACAGAGTCATTCCGTCTTCATACGGCAGCAAGTAAAGTGAAAAGTGTTATAAAGTGGTGTTGCATCATGTATTCGAAAAATGGTAAGTCTTTATTTTTATTATTGCATGAGTTTTTTGATACTTAGAATATTTTTCATTTTATATCGTATATATTTTATTGCAAGAACATTATTTTGGGACTTAGAAAAAAAAAATTATGTAGGGACTTAGAATAATTTCAATAAAATCTTTTCAAATAAATTCATTCTAGGACTTGTAGTTTATTCACTTAAAAGTATTTGCACATAGAATCGTTTCAACTAAATTCATTTAGGACTTGTAATTTCTTCAGTAAAAGTATTTACATGTAGAACTTGTATTTTTATGCAGTAAAAGTGTTTACACTTACGATAATTTCAATGAAATTCATTTAGAACTTGTGTTTGATTTATTAAAATTGGTTGCACGTAGAATACTTCAGATAAGTTCATTTCATACTTGTATTTTTTTCATTAAAAGTGTTTGCACTCAATTCATTTAGGACTTGTTATTTCTTCATTATAAGTATTTACCCTTAGAAAATTTGCAGATAATCTCATGTAGAACTTGGAGTTTATTCATTAAAAGTGTTAAAACTTAGGATAATTTAAGATGAATTCATGTAGAACTTGTAGTTTATTTATGCAAGTGGTTGCAGTTTGAAACTTTTGCAGATAATCTCATATAGGACTTTTACTTTCTTTATTAAAAGTATTTGCACGTAGAATATTTTCACAGAAAAGATATTAATAAGAATATTTGCGTTTAGAATCAGCAAACCAACATCTCCATGCGGCTGGAGTTAATATACCCGTACCGTCAACCAGTAGAGGTAAGATCGCACTCTCATTCATTGCTTTAGCAAATAACTAATGTATGATGTATGCCTTCTTAGGTACGTCACGGTCGTATGTGGCTTATAATCGTCCCATTCCACCCACTGATCGCATCAACATTATAAGTCACATAACATTAGTGCCGCAAGAGAATTGTCCCATCCTGAGGGGGTTGCTGAGAGTTGAACCTCTTACGGATCACGTACAGGAAGCTAGAGAGATACTCCACGAAGGAGGTGTTGAAGGCGACTTGGTGGAGGGAGAACAGTATTTCGACCAGGAGGACTGTGAAATAGCTTTGCGGCTTTTGGTTACACCACCGCCAGAGGACGACTTGGATGTGGTATTATCCCGAAACTATGATCAGGCAGCCGTGGACGAAGTACTGCTCACCTTACAACCTTTACTTGATCCGCACGAGAACCCAGAGGTACGCGTGAGAGAAGAGCAGGTCGTATTGCAGCATGTGTTAAGTCCTGGATGCATTTCGGAATTTGCGGAGGACTGGGTTCCTGTGGCAGAAAACCATTCCTCTACAAGTCCTGTAACGCAGCTAGGAGTGGGGATGGAAGGATTACATACCACTCTACATTCTGACTGTATTGCAGAGGAGCAGTCGTCCACATCTGCAACGCCTGCAGAGTGTAGAATAGTATGTGATCCATTGGATGGTTTACTGAGCCCTGCTACTACCGTAGAATTTGTCGAGGACTGGTCATACCAGAGTTCTACGGTGGGAGGAGAGTTCAGGGAACAGCTTGCGGCGCCTGTCCTGAGCCCTGCTTGTATGGAGGAGTTTGCGGAGGAGTGGAGCCCGCTAAACTCTTCGGTACGAGTGGAGTTAATGGAGGAAGGGTCTGAGAGTATCCTCAGTCCAGCAGTTGCTGCGGAGTTCCTAGACAGTGACTGGTCGTTAAATGACTTATCACTTTCTAGGAGCCCTGCATCACCGATGCTGTATATAATACCTGCGCCATCACCGTTTAGGGACATCGTGGAAAACGCAGTATCTTCACCCCAGAGTGTATTGAGCCCTACATGTGCTGCAGAGTTTCTGTCAACCAATTGGTTTCCAGACCACAGCACATAGTAGGGTGAAGTATAATGCTAGGTGGAAGATGTGTAGTCAGCAACACTCTCTCCCGACTACCTTTCCTATCCAACACGTATATTATTCTACCCCATCAACCTGAACTATCCATCTTAACCTCTCTTAGTCCTGGCGATAAGTTACGTTGCGTCCTCGTTCGCATCGCTGGATGTGATTCTTTCTTTAACAGTTGTCAATTAAAGTAAAGTAGTATGTTAAACAAGGAATCATAACAAAACACGTAACGCAAACACTTCAGCATATAGTTATTATTCTTTCTTTGTTGCAGCAAAAATGTTCCAATGTGAATGTCTCAAGAAATTTTCTCGAAAGGATTCTTTACTGAGACATCAAAAAACAGCATGCTGGATGTCAGTATCTACTCCACCATCTGGCATGCAGGAGGTTTCGTTACAAAACCAAACCACAGGGAGCAATGTGGTGCAAGGAATCGCTTCCGACGATAACAAAGCAGTACATGGACATGTTACTGATTCCTTTGTGCAACCAGGACCATCTGGGTAAACTATGCGAATGATAATGCGAAACCCGGACCATCATTAAAATGTAATGTTGAGCTGTTTGGTTTATACTTTTTGAACAGTAGGGAAAGCACAGAACTGAAATCCTTTCAGACTAAGTATGATATTCTAAGTGTAGGGATGGTGGTAGAAGAGTATTTCCAAAGAATAAGTGAAATATTGGATGCAAAGCAATCCGAATTTCAGCATAAAGATTCTGGTAAGTGTGAGTCATGGTGTAATCGATTAGTAACAACTGTTTTATATATTTAGAGGTGAACATGCTTAAATTTTCTCCCACCACTGGTTCATCCTATATGGCTGTCCCCGCCGAAATCGCACATAAACACGCCATAGTCAATGTAAAAAATAATGATAATTGCTGTTTTGCATGGGCTGTAGTAGCGGCACTAGTGACACCAAAGGGTCTACCACAGCGCACAACGTCTTACCCTGGTTTCCAAACTATATTCAACTGGAATGGTGTACAGTTCCCTGTTAAGCTGACGAATATTTCAACGTTTGAGACCAATAACAACATTTCCATTAATGTTTATGGGTTAGACGATACGTATCGAGATGGGCACCGTGTCACGGAGGTAGTGGGGCCTCTGCATTATACCAAAGCCAAACAGGCAGTCCATGTTAATTTATTATTATTAGTCAGTAACCAAACAGATAATCAGCATTATGTATGGATAAAAAATTTTTCTCGTTTACTTAGCAACCAAATAACTCGGCGGAACGGAGCAATGTATTTTTGTGATGCATGCTTGTATTACTTTATATCCGAGGAGCAATTAACCCGACACGTGTCACACGACTGTAACTTCGTATATACAAAATTACCGGGCGTGAAACAAAAAAAAAGACATAACCGCGGAATTCTACGCGGAAAATATACTCGCGTTTCGGAACTATCAGAAACAAATGGTTCTACCATTCGTAATATATGCCGACGTTTGTAAAGTTTTCAACTGCAACGATATTCAACGTAGAGTTCGTAGTCAAATCCAAAGCACAAAAAAAATGAGTAAATCCGATGTTGTTGAAGAACTGCACAAACCTGCAAGAAGAAATTTTCCGCGGCGTTGTGTTGTACTAAAAGGTTTAAATGATCTATTTCAAGCTGATTTAGTGGAAATGATACCATATGCTCGGATGAATAAAGGATTTCGATACATTTTAGTAATAATAAATGCATTCTCTAAATATGTCTGGGCTTTTCCCATCAAACGCAAGAATGGTAAACTGGTCGCTGATGTAATGGATAAACATTTATCTGGTTTGAAAAGGACACCTACACATATACAAACTGATATGGGAACTGAGTTCTATAATGCTGAATTCAAAAAAGTAATGAAAAAATTTAATATCAATCATTACAGTAGTTATTCCACCTTGAAAAGTAGTATAGTGGAACGTGTAAATCGCACCCTTAAAGCAATAATGTGGAAAACCTTCAGCATGCAAGGATCCTATAAGTGGATATCAATATTACCGCACATTGTCGCCGAGTATAATTCAAGAAAGCATAGAACAACTGGATACAAACCGGTAGATGTATCGGAAAAAAATAGTGCATCTATTTCAAAACATTTAAAATGTCAAAAATTCTTGACCGTAAAACACCTAAATTTAAAGTGGGGAACATGTACGCATTAGCAAACATAGAAGCATATTCTCTAAGGGTACACACCTAATTGGAGTTACGAAGTCTTTCGAATATCAACAGTTAAACGTTCAAGCCCACTCACCTACACATTACGTGATACTCGAGATGAAGAGATTCAAGGTCGGTTCTATGAGCCCGAACTACAAAGTGTTAAACATCCAGACATTCATCTAGTTGAACGTGTCATCCGACGTCAAGGGAATAAAGCTCTCGTTAAGTGGTTGGGTTTTGATACTTCTCACAATTCCTGGATTTCTACCAAAGACATTGTGTAATACGCTAATTAACCTTAATTATATATACTGTAATATGAATATGCAATAAACAGATCTTTTTTTTACTTTTTTTATTAATACTATCCTATACATATATATCACTACATACTACTAAAGCGTCTGACAAACACACATTCACGATGCTGTTTTTCGAGAATTGGTGAAATTATATTACCACAGTCATCTATTCTTTTTTTAAATCGTGCAGAATCTCTAGCTATTTGTTCCCATTCTCCTTTTCGCGCAATGTCTGTGCGCCAACTCCCATACTACTATGTAGTGAACTACGTTTTTGGACTCATTAATGCACACCTTCTTCACTGGGTGAGTCGTCATCTGATGGCTCAAAATTCGGTAAATATCTTTCTATTTCGTGTATAAATTGCTCCAATGATATTTCTTTAAGGTCTTCTATTAATCGCTTTATACAACAAATATATTCTATATCACCTACATGCGATGTTAAGTATTTTTCACAAAGGAGTATTCCTCCCCCATACTTATTAACTAGATTATTTAAATAGTCATCACTAAATCTACCCATTCCATACACTTTTTCATGATCAGCATCGAATTCTAATGATTGTAACTGGCATATTAGTCTTTGGACTGCACTAACACAATCTACAGCTTTAGGCCACGACTCCGCACTATAACACATCCACATATTGACTAACATCTAATACTATCCACTATTGACTACAAGCGCGTTACCTCCCCCCCCCTTTCAGTTATAGGTTTGGCAAGATCCATATCCATATATAGTTTCTCCTTGGCAAATGCTTCCATTTCCAGAAGGCAGGCTATGTTGACCTCAAATACATCATGCAATGGATGTGAATGTTACATTCAGGAATTACCGCTGCCGACTTTATTAGGTTTTTATAAAACTCTTGAAAGTTCACAGTATCTGTCAACTCCAATCGGTAATATATTATCTTCAAAAGCTTCCATAACTGTTCTATAGACTCCCATCCTAAATAGATATCAATTTCGTCACTATCACAGAGGCGTATAATTTTTTTCTTGTTAATATTTTCGTACGAGACAGTCTTCGATCCCAGTTTGGTAGGTAGCCATGTTCCTTCAGGACTGTAGAAATAATTAGTAATCACCCCTTGATTATCCATAAGTATACGCCATTCCTGCTTGTCAAACACCACTCCACCACTCTTCGTTCCACCTAGTTTTACGACTGGCTCAAATCCAAATTTGGGTGATAGACCGACACTAACAAACTTTGTTTTACTTTTATTTAAGAAAGAATGCACATTATTAAGCAAAATATCGCAATATTTACTTGAACTTATAGCACCGATAATCTTCGCCTTTTCTATGGCTTGACGTACGATGTTATCCATTATATACGATACTGGCTTTACATACATTCCTCTCTTTATATATGACACTCTCCCACTATGTACCCTCCTCAAGGCTACTTACGTGACCTTCACGATTATACCACACATTGCTTTAGCGGTCTTGTCGGTTACACCTTTTCAAGGTTTTCTTTTCGTTCAAGGCTGTTACTCATTTTGATTTTTTTTCCAACCTTGTATTCACCACTACTTCAAGGATTCCTAGGCATACTTATTTCCAAGGTTGTTCCACTTTGCCACAACAAGTTCACTACACAAGGTTACATACCCCCACTCAGTATTATTCGTATACTTAAAGGAAGGGGTTTTTTACATATACTATAGTTACCGATCTTCACTATGTCAGTTACTCCAGTCCAAGACGATGGGAAGACTCCTACAATGTACCAACCACAAACCCTATTTCAAATTAGTACGCGACGGACATGTCAATTAATTCAGAACTGGGTAAATTTTGAAAAGGAAGGAATACTACAGGCTTCCATAACCAAAGTGCTACGAAATAATTATGAACTGGTTCAGTGGAATTCAGCGTGGTATACCGAAATGAGCAAGGTAATACGCGAGTACTTTTCGGCAAGCCGTGTAACAGCATATGCCCACATTGTATCAATATATGTTCGATACCATCTGGTGGACTTCACGAATTTGTGTCATTGCTGTTTCGCCCGATTGAAACCAGGAGATTACCGTATAGTGGACCATCATATGCATATGGAGCGCTGGACTGCGCGATACCACCTGTCGCACGAATATTATTGGTGCGCGTCGTGTAGGGCGCCTCTCACACAGTTATACGATGTGTACGATGATGACTCATGGATACTGTGTGATGAGGTGTGCTACGTAGCCGAGTAGTCTTTTTTTGTACTGTATCTATTTTATCTATTGTATATATTGTACATATTGTATATATGTTGTATATATGTTGTATATATTGTATATATTGTATAGAATACATTATTTCCTGTCAGTATCATACTGTTTTCGCTGATGTTAACATGTGTGACCCAAACTTTTATTATCCTCAGTATTACAACTGTTTCGATTGTCAGGTTGCGTTGACGCACCCTGTATGTAGGATGTTATAATGACGTGTATTACGTGTTTTAAGTACGAGTGTATTGAGTTTGAACGAAAAAAAAAATTTTTGTGTGTATATAATGTATGTGGGTGTATGATACGCCACTGGAAATGTAGGAGAAATATAATTCTGTATGTAGATACGTGTATTTGAATGTTATAAAGACTTTAGTGTTGGAATAATTAGATTTTGATGAATGTAAATGTGAAGAGAAATTTGACGATGGGACGATAATGCTTTCCACTGGATTGCTTCTGTTTTGCTGCTGATAAAGAATGGAATGTTTGAAGATAAAATGAGTAATCTTGGTCAGAAAATGTGAAGAATAAGTGTAAAATGTTTTAGAAAATATGTAGAGAAAGATTGGGTATGTTTAAGTATTAATTTCCGAAGGGTTTGTAATGTTGTGCAATTTGTTTTAAGAATAAATGTATGTATATGGAATTTGAGACCTTAGACGGTGCTGATTTTTGCAAATGTTGCGGAACGAGATCGAGCGCAGGTTGGAGATAAATGTTAAAAGTTGTGTAATGGACCAGAGTGGCTACTGAATGAATGTGGTGACGAAAAATGATTTCTTCGTGAAGTAATTGTAAAATTTGTAAGTGAAAACAAATATGGCGATGTATTGTAATTACACGCGTGCTTGTATAGAGGGAAGCAGCTATTGGAACTAGAGAATTTTGAATGAATATTATTGGAGAATATAACGCGGAAGGAAGACATGTTTAAAGATGGATGACTGAAGTTATAAATAGGAAAGTCAGAGATTGACGAGTGAGTTGAAGTTAGAGTTAGAAAGTTAAGCTTTTTCGTTTTTGGCTGTTGGTGAGAAACGCGCGTGCGGAGGTAGTGGGATAGACTGGGATGATGTTGGAGTATATTTGTGAATTTTAATGAGGCAGTAATTGTTTAAACAACTGCGTAACCCGAACCGGGGATGAATCGTAAAAGACATTCATAAATAAAACGATAATTAAAATTGAAGTTGAAGATAAAAATTAGTTTGTTTATTTTCAAGAAAATAAAATAGTGCGTAAGCAGATTTGAATAAAGATAACAGATGTTATGTTAAAGTATTAAGTGCAGCGCGTGTTCTTGTAACGAGATTCAGCTAAAAGTATTTATGAGACCACCTGTTAAGTGAACGAAGCGTTCGTTGTATATTAAACCAATGTTTAAATAACGTTATATGACATTGAAAGTTTTATTTGTATAAGGGACTAAATTGGTGTAAAGGTTGCTAGAAATTTTAGGAGGCAACCAAACGTATACAGTTTATTACGTGTTATTGGACTGTTTGTGAGTACAGTAAGGAATAAGTGTTCGTGAAATTGTGAAGCAATTGTTATGTGCCTTCATGCAATTTAAGGATTACCACATAATTGATTTACCGACGAAAGAAGAAGAAAAGCCAAGGATTAATGAACAATCTTAAGTAAGGAATATATTTAAGTATTTTAAAAAATTTAGTAAAGCACGATTATCTCTTTGGTTTAGTTCATTTGTGTAATGTGATTAAATATTAATTAGCTTAGAAACGAAAAGATAATCGTCCTCGAATCATGTTGTGTTGGATTGTATAGTATTAAGAATTTTTGCAGAAATTGGTAGTGACGTGTGGTTTTGATTTTCAACCACGTTGTTGAGGTATATGTAAATATATTTGTGTGTGTAAACATTTGTTTTTGATTATTTTATGCAGGACAATATATATTTTTATCGTTATATATATTTTTTTTACTTTGTTGTTTATTTAACCAGGTATGAAACACAGATGTAACATTTACTTAATTGGTGATCTTGTTTTGACAATTTTGAAAGTAAGATTTGCATATTTTAATTTTTCAAATTTAAGGAACAACCTGAAAGGACATATTAGCCAGGTTGATTGCAAAATTTTCCTGTTTGTTTTAATAGCGCAATGCACTATTAACAGATCAGCTGTTAGTTTAAATTTCATTAAGTATAATAAAAGTTGGAGTTTTGAAACCTTAAATGTTTACGAATGTCAAATACGATTCAGAAGTAAAGTAAATTTAAAAGATATCGTTCATGTTAAGAATTTTAAAAATTGATTACCGTTCATTGAATGAATTTGAGTGATAAATTTTATTTTAGAAGTTTTGGTATACGAGGTGTATTCAAAAAGTTTTTAATAACCTGGGTGGTACTAAATTTATTTGAGTTTGAGTTGAATTGTTTGGGACGAGTGTTTGTTTTAGAACCTTCGTATATGAGTTTACCGAGTAAGCACAATCCTACTTTCTACAATCAAGTAGGGTTAATTAACATCCAGCTTAAGACAACTATATTAACAAAGTTTCGATTGTGGTGGCGCCTAGAGACATATTTTCCCGGACTGAGCTGTTTGAGTGTAGGTGTAAGGTGTTTGAGCGTATTAATCATTCATTTTACTTATTATTTCGACCACGCCCATCTCCCTGTTAGCTGGCTTGGCAACCCGCTTACATTAGTAAGCATACACGACGCCTAGTGCGGTTTGGACGTGTAAGACCCTTTCCGCCTCACTTAAACCTTCAATAGTCAAAAACAACAAAAAAGGATCACTTAAAATTTTACAGTGCGCCAAAAACGAAGTGACTCGTCAATCGAATTGAAGAAATTACATCATGCATCGAAACCGCATTTCCTAAATATATGCATTTGATGTAATGTTTGGACGATGTTTAACGATCGTCCTTGTTCATTACTGGTACAATACAATTTACATCCTATCCTGTCTGAAAATTGTTGCTACATTTGTATCACAAGAAAAAGGAAAACCAGAATTATCCAATACATTTTTTTTATTTAAAGAGATACGAAATTTTTCAAACGCTTTTTCTCCATTTTAACGGCCTATTTATTACAAATTATTAAAGTCATTATATTTGTAACTTTATTTCAATTTTTTATTGAATGGTGTGCATTTATTAGATACTTTATGCAATGGATTCTTAAATTTTTAACAGTCTAAAATCTATTTTCCGAGAAATCCGCCGCGGTAGTTCATCGTAGGATGCCGGTGTTTTTTTGCAAAACAATAATTTGCATAATGATAGAAGGATAAAAACGGTCGCTACAAATTTATCAAATTTTATTAACCGCTGAATGTTTTGCGACGGTTTTCAAATCTAAAATATTAACACTCCTTTTTTTATACTTCTCGATCAGATACAGTTGGTAGATTACATTAAGCAAAAAAAATTTTCTGTCTTGCGGCCGGACGTATGTAAACACGATATCTCAAGAACCGCTGGTCCGATTTTGATCAAATGTTGTATTTAGATGTTTTTTTAATATCGGTTTGATTAGTTTTTGGGCACAATCGTGATGGAAACAAACGTACTTTACAGAAGTGCATTATCAGTTTTTTTAGAATGTTTTCAAAAACATTTCTTAAACAATTTTTTTTTCAAATAAAAGTTATTCGTAATGCAAACATACACAACTTTTGTTTAAACAATTTTTTGATTCGAGGCTTAGTTTCCGAGATGCGGTAATCACGTGACGTTTTTTTAAATTATTAATTATACAAAAAAAGTTATGAAAGAAAGGTTTCTACAAATTTTATTATCTATAATTTTTATTTAAACGATTTTTTTTCTATGACTCAATTTTTTTAGCACTTTTTGGCCTAAAATTTTTAAGAATGAATCACTTGTTAAGCTAAAATAATGAAAACACGATACCTCAAGAATTTAATTTTTTCTAACGGTAGTTGTCCAACGACACTCAATTACAAACTCCTAAAGAAAGGCAATAAAAGAACTAAGATATCTTTATACTGGGTCGCTGAATAAATTCAATTTAGTAACTAAAAAAAGTTGGTGTATTTGATTAATCCCCGAATGAAATTATTTTTTATGTAATTTTTACATTTTACATTTACTTATTAATGCATAATCTGATAAGGCAATTTTAAATTTTTTATATGACTTCATGTCAAAAATACTGCAAAAAACGCTAAAAAAACTTTTGCGGCGAAAATCAGTGATGTGTTGGTCAATTCTATACAACAATAACGTTGCGTTTGTTTAATGCAATTTTAATTTTATATAATTTTAGTTTTGGACATACTAACCGTCCCTAGTTTTTTGAAATAGTGACAATTATCGTATTGTTATAGTAGTTGCTTCTGAGTGCAGATAAAAACTCGGCCAATTTAATTGTTTTTAATTTCCTCATTACTAGTAACATTCCGTTCGGGTGGTACATTCGGCCATTCCTTATGTTAATTGCCCCTTTCCAATTTAATGGGCCTCATTAGAAAATTCTAATTTGTTGGAAATAAAGAGAATGTTTATAATTGTACAGGAAATCAGGATTTCATTTGTGAATTTTGTAGAACTACCCTTATATAAGACAAAAATTATGTTGAGACACCATTTTACATTTATTGTGTTGCACATCACGTTCATCATAATGAATGGTTTAGGTGAGATTATTAGCGAACGGGGAAACGTACTTCTGATTTTTAATAACTACACGTTTTGTAAAAATTATGTTCTACAAAGCGGAGAGGAAAAGTGGCGTTGTACTATGAAGAACAAATGTGGGGTGAAGTTGTATACGATCGGGAAAGGAATGGACCGTGTCATCACTAAAGAAGATACTAACCATTCCCATGAACCTAAATCGAACCAATTGAACAGGAAGATAGTAAGTGATAGCTGTAAAAGAAAGGCAACAGAAGATATGTCTACACGACCAACAAAAATTGTACGAAGGGAGCTACAAAGGGAACCGAGAAATTTGACGGAATCGGATGTTACCTGCATTAAAAGGAACATCTACGACGCTCGCAGAAGACATTTTGCACCATTGCCTAAGAATATAGAAGAAGTTCACTCAATGCTTGACTCCAAGGAATGGGAAACAAATCATTGTGAAAAGTTTGTGTTGGTGAATAATGACGCTGAACATATAATAATATTCTCGTGCAAAACAAATTTGGAATTTTTATGTAAATGTGAGAGTATATACGTTGACGGTACGTTCAAGTATTTCACAAAATTCTTTTTACAACTATTTACTATTCATGGTTATCGTAATAGTCATTATGTCCCATTGGTTTTTTGTTTATTAAAGGATAAATGCAGCGACACATACAAGAAATGTTTTGAATCGGTTATAGGTAAATGTTTAGCACAAAATTTACTGTTTCAACCTAACTCAGTGATTATTGACTTTGAACAATCTGTACATAAAGCAGTTAGAACCGTTTGGTCAAACGTATCGGTTAGTCGGTGCAGATTCCATTTATGTCAGAATTGGTGGCGTAAAATTCAAGAATTAGGTCTCGTTCGTGAATATAAAAATCCAAACTCAGAAATTGGTCAATAGTTGAAGCATACTTTTGGACTTCAGTATTTAAATCCTAACGAAGTAGGAGATTGCTTTGCGGAGGAACCGTTTGCAACCATACCAGACGATACAAGAGTCAAAAAGTATGCACCCTACCTAGTAGAGAGCTATATAGCAGAAGACGCCAAATTTCCACCTGAAGTTTGGTCTTCCTTATCTTCTAACATGCCCGCACAACGAATGCTTGGGAATCATTTCACGCGCATTTTAACAAAAACTTTAATTGCCATTGTCCATCACTGTATATATTTCTGGAGACGCTACTTTAAGTTCAAGTAGATGTATACGTCAAATTAAATAGTGCGAGTTTGAAAAAATATTGTAACTCTTATACAAAAAAAAATCGCAACTTTTGGGTATTAGAATTAAATTATTTGAAGAGGGTAAGATAAGTAGATTAGAATTTGTAAAACACGTAAGCCACTATTTTTCTAACATTGCAAAATAAAAACCTAATGTTATGTTACAATTTGTGTTTACTTTCGTTTTCTTGCAGTCGACATTCAATAGTAATCGATAACCCATTACCCTAATTATCTATCGACCGAATTTATATGTACCTTCCTGAAGGACATTTGGGACACCGGCCGAATTTTTATATAGTTTATGCTAATGAGGTAACCATCGGCCGAATTTACAATCGTCGGATTCTGAAACAGTAATTAATGTTCTTTGTAAATGGTGGTCGATGCAAAACAAAGAAGCAACTTCATAGTATTGATTTTTTTCTAAAGATACTGGAGAAACGACGTAGTGGATTGAAATTGCTGATTGGTTTTTATGTACTTTATTAATCGTGAATTGAGTGCACTGTACAGGGTGGCCAACTAAGAATGCAAGGTACTGTGTCTGGGAAACTATACATCGTAGAGGCTTGCAGAAAAAAAGTTACTAAACCTGGAAAATATTTTCGTGTTTCTGAAATGGCCGCTAGGGGACGTAACTGCAATCTTGAATCTAAAAAGTGATGTTTCTGTGAATTCTGCTATATTAACCTAATAAAAAAAATAACTGATCTTTGAAGTCGAGGATAATCTGAACTTTTTTTGTTTGGCACTTTTTGACGTATCTACAAAAATAAAGTGCTGGTGGTGGGGGGGGGGGTATTCAAAGGTTTCCTTAAATCACCCCCCGTATCTTCGAAACGGCTAATCCGATTATAACAAACTTGGGCGCGTTGAAAACAGATTTTCTTGGGCTACAACTGTTAAAATAATTGAGGTTTTGTTAGTTTCACATGTCGTCGCTAGAGTGCTTTGTTCGACATTCCGACAGAAACGGTTAATTTTCGCGAATAAATTAAATGCATTGGTATGACTTTTTTTTTATGAACAAATAGCTAAATGATGCCTAAATAAGCTCGCGAAAACCGCATCTCGATATCTTGTTCTTAACCTAAAATATCGGCCAAAGAAAACTTTATACGAAAATCCCTTAAATTTTTTTTTTAACTATATTTTTCTGGAATTATTTCTATTATGCAAGTTGTGACCCTAAAAAGGACCGATTTAAAGGAGGAAGGTTTTTAATGCCCCCGTAAATGCTCGAAATATATATAAATACATATAAATTCGGTCGCTAGATAATTAGGGTAATGGGTTATCGATTACTATTGAATGTCGACTGCAAGAAAACGAAAGTAAACACAAATTGTAACATAACATTATTCGTAAAACGCATTTTGAAAGCACAAAAATTGCTCAAAGTAACGCGAAAGTATTGACAACTATTGACAATTTGAGGATTATGTATGTTTTGTTTAGGTATCTGTTTCCATTGCATGCTTCTATTAATTGTATTTTTCGTATATATCCATAGTGAATATGCATTTAAACAAACAAAAAATAGGCCTTTCGTATAACTTTTAGCATTGCTTACTTGCCCGTAGTAATTTCAAAAAGGGTGATTTTATTCTGGTAAATAAATTTACAAACATTTAAAATCGCAATTTCTAGGTAACCTATTCAGAGCCGAAATTGAAGTTGCAGTTTTTTCTACCCATAAAAGGCCTCAGCAATGCACAGAGTGATGTTCAGGATTTCGAGCATTTACGGGGGCATTAAAAACCTTCCTCCTTTAAATCGGGATTTTCGTATAAAGTTTTCTTTAGCCGATATTTTAGGTTAGGAAGAAGATATCGAGATGCGGTTTTCGCGAGCTTGTTTAGGTATCACTTAGCTACTTGTTCATGTAAAAAAGTCATTCCAATGCATTTAACTTTTTTGCGAAAATTAACCGTTTCTGTCGAAATGAACAAAGCCCTCTAGCGACGACATGTGAAACTAACAAAACTTCAATTATTTTAACATTTGTAGCCCTAGAAAAGCTCTTTTCAATGTGCCCAAGTTTGTTAAAATTGGACTAGCCGTTTCGAAGATACGGGGGGTGATTTAAGGAAACCTTTGAATACCCCCCACCACTTTATTTTTATAGATACCTCCAAAAGTGCGAAACAAAAAAGTTCAGATTATCCTCGACTCCAAAGATCAGTTATTTTTTTATTAGGTTAATATAGCAGAATTCATAGAAACATCACTTTTTTAGATTAAAGATTGCAGTTACGCCCCTAGCGGCCATTTCAGAAACTTGAAAATATTTTCCAGGTTTTTGTATTGGTCGTTTTAGTAAAATTTTTTTTGCGCGTCTCTACGATGGATAGTTTCCCAGATACAGTACCTCGCACTTAGTTGGTCACCCTGTACAAGCGTTATTTGAGAAAAGATACATTTTTGTCTATCGATGGGTAATTAAGCTTTCTTGAAGGTAGGTAATAAACGGGATGGCTAACCAATAGCAGATACCTACTACTTTCCTAAAATAAGTAAGAATTTGTACAGGTACTTTAACTTTTAATTCTTTAATAAGTAAAGGCGGTTCAAAATTTTTTAAGAAGGGCAATCAATAAACTGAAATAATATTATTTTTAATCACTGCATTGATAGAATTCAATTCAAACTTTTAAAAAAAGTTTGCGTGATAGATGAATCTCTGAATGAAATTGTTTTTTAAATATTTCAAATATAAAACTGAAGTAATATTGATTAGAAATGTCATAATGGTATATCCTAAAACTAGTTTAAGAAATCTATTAAGTCCTTAATACAAAATCGTGTACCGCTTATATGTAAAATAAATGAACTATTTAAATGTATTCCTTCGCTTCGTTTCTGGACAGACTTTAATTAAAAAAAGATAGCTAATTAAATACAATTCAAGACAATTTGTTTGTGTTGTGTAAGTCAAAATTTAAAAAAAAAACAAACATTTTCACTTTTTACAGAAATTAAGAAATCATTGGAATACAGTAAAATAGATACATCAAAACATTTCAAATTATAATAATAACTGTATTAAACAAAACTTTTAATGCAAAAATAAATAACTTAATTAAAAGAAGCAATCTGGCACTCTATTAGTAGTATCTATCATACAGACGCATGGGTAATTATCCGAAAAACAAGAATAAAAAGCTAATTTTAAAATAAGTAGTAGGTTATAAACTATTGTTTGTGGTAATATATAAAAGCTTAAATTTTAGCTTCTATACAACAAAACTTTTTCTACTCAAACCAAATAAACGTTTTTACTTACAAATTATTGTACCTTAGATAGTATAACCCCCAATTTGGATAAAAAAAGACAAAAGAGCCGATCTTGCTTCAACTTTAAGTTGTTTTAATTGTATTTTTATCAGCAAAATTATTAAAATATTTTACGCTAGTGTCATTTGTGATTTATTACGTTCCCATTTGCAATAAATTGTCTCATTATAATTCAGAGATTACATTTCAAGAATGTATCGAAATTCTAACGTAAACTATAAAACAAGAACAACAATGAATTATGATTACAACTTATTTAAACTTTTTGCAAAACATAAAACAATATTTTTTCCATAATCATTAGAAGTTGACATTTTCTACCTAGCGACTCGTAGCAAAAGCAACAGTTATTGCCTATGAGTTTAGTTTAAATACTGTCTCGCGATTTATTGTATTCACACGGGGATAAAAACTGACATGCTACAAAATTTTTCTTTGTAAATCACAATTTTGTGTGGTTAAGGAAAAATATATTGCACTTTATATCGGAGTAAATGTCATTTTTAACGTACGGTGTACTTTTCAGTAGACGAATTTACACTAACCCCAAGTGGAATTATTTCATTCATTCCGACTTTAACACATAACTATAATTCATAATTAATTTCTGTGTTTTAATAGTCAAGATTATTACCAGTTTGTAACCCATTACTATACACAATCAGAAGGGTAATTTAGACAAAACCAGTAACTAAGTTGAAAAATTTTTGTCGTTATGTTATTAAATGTAAATAGTTTACTTAGAATACGGAATGTAATTTCATAATATTGCACATTTAAATCAATTACTGTAATGTACTTTTGACCATCATCAACAATTAACCAAAAAATAAAAGTAATGAAATTGGTATAACTTTATTTATAATTTTTTTAGCATAATTGTATGAAAATGTGAATTTTCACCATTATCACACATAATAAAATACTTACCTTTTTTGGTTTTTTTAATGGTGTATTTAAATTACACAATCTAAACGTTTCGATAACACTTACAGTTACAGTAGTAATATCTATTAAAATTGTCAAAGTCGAAAAATTAAAACATAAACATCAGCCTGCTATTAATATTTCGGTTTCAGAAACGTATAAACCAACTATAGAATTAAATTTTAGTAAAGAATAACTAGGTCATTAAAAATTAAATACTGTTAAACTGCCTTAAAGATGTCAAATCAGAACACTCTCTACCGGCGAAAGCTAACAATGAAAAATGTCAGCCAAAAAACACATTTAACAAAATTTAATCAAGTTATGATGAAGTGTAAAGTTCAATTTCAAAATAATAGAAGCATTCACAAACATAAACATGACACCAAATAAAAATAATCCAGTTAAATCTAACAAAGAAAAATCTTTGTCAATAAGTGCAAGTGTTATTAACAATGAAAAGCATAATGCAGAACGCTTTTTGTAATTTTAATCTTAATTTCAACTACTTATGCTAGAGAGTGTTCTGATTTGTCATGTTTAAGAAAGTTTGACAATATTTAATTTTTAATGACCTAGTTATTCTTTACTAAAATTTAATTCTATAGTAGGCTTTATACGTTTCTCACACTGCAATATTAATAGCAGACTGATGTTTATGTTTTAATTTTTTTTTTAATTCCTGTATAATTGTTGTGCGACGACGTGTATCAATATCTGGAAAGGTAATGAACAAGTGTAATCATAAAGATAATAATTCTAATTTTGATTAAAGTAAAATTGTACTTATTAAGAATAGATCGTTGTTTGGAATTTTGACAAGCTGCATATATTTAATTTAGCAAGGACGCAACGCATGCGTGCTTGTTACAAATTTCATAGAAGGATTATTAAATTATACACAGGAATATTTCCTTTTGTGAAATAAAATTTTAAGATTTCACGTTAACATTTCAATTTAATAATAATGAAAAAGTTTAACGTTTTATTTTTATTGGCCTATGAAATTCAAATTGAGCCCTATCCCCAAATAGAGATTTATCAAATTTAATAATAATTATATTCAACATCAATTTCTATACAGCGCTATATATATATATATATATATATATATATATATATATATATATATATATATATATATATATATATATATATATATATTGGTTTACTCAAATAGCACAGGAAACAGAAATAAAAATATAAATAGTTTTAAATTTTGATTACTACACTATGCATATATTCAAAAATTGACTGTTCTATTTTTCAATTATTGTAACCTTCATAATTAAACAGTGTTATGTAAACGTGTTAGACTGTGATAGTAATTCGTATAAGGTGTTGTGTGCTGTAGTACTCGAAATGTTTGAAAGGCTAGTAGCTTTAATGTATTTTTAAATTATTTCATTTCACTATTGTAACTGAACTGTTTATAGAACGTCTTGATAAAGTTTCAATTAAAAACGAAATATTGGCCTTAAAGTAATCAGGATTTTTTTTAACAAACTGCCCTTATTGACCGACTTCCTCTAAAATTTATATTAAGATTATGGTTATATATATATATATATATATATATATATATATATATATATATATATATATATATATTATATATATATATATATATATATATATATATATATATATATATATATATATATATACCGGATATCAACAATGAATGACCGAAAAAAACTGCTTTTACAGAATTTTTATCAAAAGTTTATTCCAAGTTACTAGTGAAATTAGGCACAAATATTTATTTCATCTTCGATTGACATTTCATAAACGTACATAGATTTTTCCTTTTTCAATTATTCCTCTATCTACATTTGTATTACAATAAAATAGTTTTTTTCAAAACTCATTAATAAATTAACCAGGACTCTCAAGGTAAATTTATTCGTGCATTTTATGCCTTTTTCGTAAATAAATTGTTTTTAGGTTATAATGTCTTTTACTGTGGAACAAGACAAGTTTATTTTGGAAGCTTATTTCCGAAACGGCGAAAAAGATGTAGATGGAAACTGTAAGTATTCAGTACGATTATGTGTTGAAGAATATCAACATCACTTTCAGAACATCGAATTAGATGATGATGTTTTATGCCGACACATTCGAAGAATTGTTAGTCGTTTTCATGAGCATGGTAGTGTTTGCAAGGGAAAATCTACGGGTCGCACAACTGTAGTTACAGAGGAAGTAGTGGAAAATGTACGATATCGTTATATTTGTATGTAAATAATATGTGCACTAATTGAAAATCTTTACTCATTATTTACTATACTTTAGCTGAATTGATCTCATTTACATGCACGTTTGAGATCTAAAAAAACAATGCATTATTAATTCATTATTTGCTGTGCTTTAGATCAATATATACAGATGAGTTATCTTAAAAAACAATAGGTACATCATAAAGTAGACATGGTGACTAGTTCCATATCAGAAGGACCAAATCAGTGGTATATAATCTGAAATAAGTTTTTGTTCAGAAATTAGAATGCAATGCAAAAGTGATTTCTAGCATTAAGTTAAATAAGTTCTTTTTTTCCATTATAATGTATTTGTGATGTTCACCAGTGTACATTCAAAGGTGGTCAGCAAAAATGGTGTACCTGACTTGTGCTGAATATGTTGAATGTATGCATTTATAATAAACTAACCAGTCATACATGTAATTTGTTTTCACTAATATTATTTAACAAATATATCATACATTGATTTCTGATTAATGGCAAATTCATTTTAAAAATTCATTTAAATGTTTGAATGTCCTTGTAAAGGTAACATCATCCAATATCACTCCTTTTTTAAATAGTCACTCTCCACACATTCACACACTTTCTTTGAGTTCTCAGCTGTAATCTTTTTCAATTCTTCATTGCCAATTGCTTAACACCTTCCATTTGAAATGTCACATTCCTCACTGCTATCCGATTTTTCAATGGGATTTAATTCAGAGTGGTACACAGGGAGACGAAGGACAGCATGACCATTTTCAACTAGTAGCTTGTCTAGAACGGTTTCTTAAGCAACACATTCTTGTAATTGGGATAATGGCATTGTCCTCGTTCCTTCTTTTTCTTTTTTCATAAATTGGTACACATTGTAGATAATTTGCCGCCCTTGGCTATGAATTACCTTTCAATTATTCATTTTCAACCTGACAAAACAATTCATACATTATTGCCTATTTCAAACCACTCATGTCAATATAAACAAAAAGATCATTAAACGCTCCTCTAAACAGTTTTTACTCTCTAAACTGTACATTATTCTCGTAACCAAATTGAGGTTAAAAAGCAAAATTTGTTTTAAACATTACTTTTAGTATATAAAAGCACTTACTTGAATTTGACGAGTAAATACCATGTATTGGTTTAATACACCAGGAATACTCCTTGGAAATCCAGAATATCTGTAATATCAATTAAAAATAATAAATGATAATTTTTAACCAAATTTTTACATACCTTATAACAATTTGCCTTTAGTCTTAAGAAAAACTAAATTACAATTATTGAAATTTTTGTACGTCTACATAATACGCAATTCGTCATTCACAAGTTTTTGTCATTTATGGTAGTATTTATTTTAATATCTGCACACGTCACTGGACATAGCACAATTTTCATTTTAAGGATGCGGAACAGTAGTACTGTTCTAGGAGCGGCACGGTCAAACAGTGATGATCGCACTGTGTGTATATATATATATATATATATATATATATATATATATATATATATATATATATATATATATATATATATAGGGTGTCTTATGACGACTTGCAAAATATGACCGCAGTAAAATGTTGACAAATTAACAAGCTATAGCGTGTTAAAGTTGAACATTATTAAACTTTAATGCCTCTAACTTTTTTAATATCGTACATTTTTGTACTAAATTTAGTAGAAGGTTTTACTGACCCAACCCTAGAATAATATCTTAAATCGCTTTTGCCAGTGGCGCACGACATGCGAATATCAATTTTAACTATAAACTCATATTGTCCAAAGTCTTGTACGTAAAAGATCAACTCTTGTTAAGAACCAATAAAGTGGATAATTATTGAGATATTAACCATTAAAGAGATAAAAACAGTGATTATAATTTATTTTTCTGTCTATCCACATTACATTTGGCAGTAAAAACCAAAATCATGTTTTATCATTATTATTATTTTGATTTTATTATGCTGGATTCCTAACAAGGGTGCACAATTTTAATTTCAAAATAATGAATTGTAAACAGAGCAATCCTGACCTACTACCAAATGTACTGTGGATAGGTACAAAAATAAGTTATAGTTACCATGTTTTTGCCTCTTTAATGGTTAATATTTCGATAATTATCCGCGTTATGGGTTCTTAACAAGAGTACATATTTTACGTACAAGACATTGGAAAATACGAATTTACAGTTGCAAAAGATATTCGCACAGTGGCGTAATATTTAGGAAGTGTGAAGGGGTTTATCATTCATGTTGTACACCACTGGGAAAAACGATTTAACATTTTGTTCTACGGTTGGGTGCGCCTTAGGTCAATATAACTTTCCACTGAGCACAAAAATACAGGGCATTAAAACAGTTAGGGTCATTAACAATTCCATAATTTTCAACTTGTTAATTATCAACATTTTACTAAGGTCATACTTGGTAAATCGTCATAATTTTATGTCAGGATTCTACCATGGTACTGTGTACAATTCATTATGGTACACCCTATATATACCGCGTGTCCCATCGGTGTGAGGACGGAAGATAGCTTCTCACCGAGGCGACACTTTAAAATGCGATTTTAGTGAGAGAATAGGTACACCACGTGTCCACATTTTAAAATTATTTTCACTTCTACATGTTGTTCACATACAGAGTGTTGCACCATGCATATGTTTTTTTGAATGGTATACCCAGTATATTATGGCATTTTTGGAAAGCCACATTAATGCTGAGCAAATTGATATCAAATTATATGGGGTTATTTTCAACCGTTCTCCCCATAGAGGGAGTTATTTGCAAAAAAGGGCTTTGCACCTCTTGTAAAAATCACGGTACCTTTGGAAGAAAATTAAATGTCAAATAATAGAATCAGTAGATATTTCACAGAGCGAATTGTTGCAGTTTTATAATATTGATTAAATTAATTTGATTACGTCTGTGTTTATTCGTAGTTGTTCATTGATCCTTGTTTATTTATTTTGCACTTCGAATGAAAATGAACTTTACTGATGAGGAGTTAGTGAACATGGTGTACATTTTGGGCGAAGAGGACAGAAATTGTCTTTTGGCGTCCAGAATTTACAGACAAAATATACTTCAGCCCGAATTCCAAAACTAGAGGCGTTTGAAAACCTACGAACACGGTTTGAACAAACTTGTAGGGCCAAATATGTGCCCAAATCCAATGAAAATCGCCACACTACAAATGAGGATGCAGAATTACAAGTCTTGTTAGTGATTGAAGAAAATTGAAGTTAACCAGGGGATAAGCAAATCTTCGGTTCATAGATTAATTAGAAGATACAAGTACCATCCCTACCATTTATGTTTGCACCAATCTCTTCATGGTCAGGATTTCCACAATAGAATGAATTTTTATAAAATTTTCTCCAACAAAATTAATGACATTCCAAATTTTTACAGTATAGTTCTGTTTAGTGACGAACCAACCTTTAACAATATCGGTGTCTTTAATAAGCATAATATGCATTACTATGCTCACGAAAACTCATGTTGGGTACGCCAGGTGGATTTCCAATACCACTGGTCCCTGAATGTGTGGGGAGCAATCCTAGGCAGTTTAATTAGGACCGTAATTATTATATAAATTTTCGTAAGGCTTAAAATTAAAAACGCCGTTTGTTATTGAGAAATAAAATTACAAGTTGTTTTTCGTATTATGTTTCTGTTGCCAAGATTCCTTAGCAGTACAGTTTACCGATTAACTTTCAATTAAAAATAATCATTATAGGATGAACTTTAAGTGCACATGTACTGTAAAATAGATAAACGTTGCTTACTTGGAAAAGTAACCCTTGCGCTTTCTTGCGTGAAGGCGAAGATATGACGCAATCTTTCTTGATCATTTATGGGAAGGGGCTTATCGTTTCTACCGCGTTTTATAATTTTGAATGTAATGAGAGCATGATTGGTTGTCGTTTTTAAAACGACAACTGAAGAATTTTTGAATGTATGTCCTTAGTCTTGGTATTGATCTGGGGAAAAGAAGTTGTGGTGCCCACCCGCATGGGCACCGCTCTATCATGAACAGCGAGTCCGTTTCACCTGTGTGCGGTTTTTGTTGTTGATTCACCAGGCCGGAGAACTTTATGTAGTGTATCGTGGTCTACTAGACCTACCTTGTCGAAATCAGGACAGTGTTTAACCAGTGCTTCCTGAATTACGGAGTTTTTTTATCGCTTTTGCGGATTTGATGAATTGTTTATGGTGCCCGAACCCTGTGTTTTATGTGTCTCTGTAAACAGCCTTGATAGACCAAGTCTCATTGTAAATAATTTCTAAATGTAACATTAAACAGGTAGTGTGTAAATATATCTCGTGTGTAAAATCGATTTGTTCTGTGCACATAAAGTATATAACGCCAATTAACGTAAGCGTATCGCTATCGAAATTTAAAACTGGGAAAATGCCGCATGGTTTTGCCTTGCCGAGCGAGAACATCAGCAGGCACCCTGAAGGCGTTCACGTCCGTTTCGATTTCATTGCTATCTAATGAAGGCGTATTCAAGAGTTCTGTGTAGAAGGTAATTCAATATTGTACGTTATTGTGATTGCTTTATCATAACTTTGTTTGTAAATTTGGTGATATCATTTGTTGATTGTCGTTTATTTGGTGTTATGTTTGCAGTAATTGACGCTCTCACGTTAATATCAATTAAGAGGTTGATGAACTGCTTTTATTTGCGCTATCTTTGCTATTTTGTTTTTTTATTATCTAATTAAATGTACTGCAAATTTATGTATATGAAAATTTCGCTTAGTAAAATTGATTTTGAGTGAAAATTTGGTTACGTAATGTTTTGAATATTAACCATATTTTGGTAATTCCATTTCCGTAATTTAAAATTAAGGCATCTGGTAAGTTTACAAGGTTGACCTATTCAGGTTCCCGAATTCTAGAATTTAAGAATTTAAATTAAACCGTAAGCAGTGTATGTGTGTATGTATGTATGTATGTATGTATGTATATATATATATATATATATATATATATATATATATATATATATATATATATATATATATATATATATATATATATATATATATATTCATTATAAAGAGGAAGGTATGCCGTTAATAATGGAAAACAATATCAGCCAAATGGCTACCACGACCACGCTTACAGGACCATATCCTTTTCATGAAATTTTCCATAACCAAATCGCAAAGTGGTGCCCTATGTCATCGATAGCCTCACGAATTCAATCTTTGAGGTCTTGAATCGACGCTGAGCTGTTGGCGTAGACCTTGTCTTTCACGTGGCCCCAAAAGAAGAAGTCGCAAGGTTTTAAATCACAAGATCTCGGTGGCCAATTGTGATCACCTCTTCGAGAGATAACACGGTCCGAAAACT
The DNA here is from genome assembly GCA_036346205.1 of Vesta saturnalis. NCBI lineage: Eukaryota > Metazoa > Arthropoda > Insecta > Coleoptera > Lampyridae > Vesta > Vesta saturnalis. The sequence goes on along the minus strand of JARFJB010001893.1, from coordinate 2,343,998 downwards.
TTTCCCGTAAAAGATCAATGGTGTTGTTGCTTGTGTGGCACGTAGCGCCGTCTTGTTGAAAGTAAACGTTGTCCAGATCAATACCATCCAATTCCGGCCATAAAAAATCATTAATCATCTCTCGATAGCGCAATCCATTCACCGTAACTGTTGCTCCAGCCTCATTTTCGAAAAAGTAAGGTGCAATGACCCCGCCAGACCATAAACCGCACCAAACAGTCACACGTTGAGGATGGAGAGGCTTTTCAACAATAACTCTTGGGTTTTCCGAGCCCCAGATGCGACAATTTTGCCTGTTGACGTACCCACCGAGGTGGAAATGGGCCTCATCAGTCAAGATGATTTTTCGATGGAATTCCGGATCATTTTCATGCATTTCAACGACCCAATCAGCAAAGACACGACGTTGTTGATGATCGGCCGGCTTGAGTTCTTGTGTTAACTGAACTTTATGAGCCTTAAGACACAAGTCTTTATGCAAAATACGGTGTAATGACGTTTAAGGAGTGCCCAATTCCAAAGAACGACGAGGAATGGACAAACCTGGGTTTTCTTCAACACTTTGGGCTACAGCAGCAATATTCTCAGTTGTTCTTGAGCGATGTGCACGGATTTTATTCTTCACATCATTCACTTGTCCCAACAGCTCGAATTTGTTCACCAATTTCTGTATTGCGGTCCGACAAGGTGCTTCACGACGACCCAAAAATGTTTTAGTTTTACGAACCGTCTCTGCCAAATTTTCACCATTTTTATAGTGAATTTTAATAGTTTCAATGCGTTGTTGAAGCGTGTATCGTTCCATTTTTATTAATCGCGTAGTTTTTACTTGTCAAATGTCAATAAATGACAGCTTCAAAAGTGACATATACCGAAATAGCGGGCTATTCAAAATAACACCTCTTATTGGAAAACCCTTTACAACAGAAAGAAAATTAAAAAAAAATTTTGTTGACAGTTTTAACACGAATCAAACAATAATTTGTTACTTGACGCGGAGGACAACTGCCGCACGTAAATAAACATTGGTTACTGTACCCTGGCGTCAAGTAACGCAGTCAACACCAAAGTACTGAATTCGCTCATGGCAGCTAACGTGCTAAGCGTAACATTTAACGTTCATTATTTTTGCTATTGTGTTTGAGTTATTTTGTTCACAAGCGTTGGGGGGTAACGCAACGAAATATAAAGTTAAAGAACTCATTGAAATCCAACAGCTGATTTACGCACAGGCTGCTTTAGTATTTGAGCGTGTGGAAATTTTAAGATTTGTTCTAGAGCTAGAGTTACAAAGCATCTCCCACGTGCACCTGAAGCTAGCCAACGTAAGGTAAGTGAGATCTATTGATGTTGAAGCCTGATTTATCTGTGTGCCCAGGTGTATTCTTACCGATTTCGTCTTAATAACAGTCTGATGCCCTTTAGTTGACTTTATTCTAATTACGACGCATCCTTATTTGCGACTTTCGACAATACGACTAACCACCTTCCGTATTTTTAAATTCAAAAACACGCCCACGCCCTCTGTCCACCTAGCTAGTCCGGTGCACTCTAATTGTCTGTTACCTGCCGTTTTAGTTTCATTTTCGACCGTAACATTGTTTGTTGTAATTTTCCTGAATTCCGCATTCACCTCTGCTCTCAATTCTGCAACATTGTCAAACTTTTTCCAGTATACTTGTTCTTTGATAAACCCCCATAAGAAAAAATCCAATTGGGTGATATCCGGTGAACTTGCAGGAATACGTACAATACCGTTTGTAGCAATCACACTATTGTTAAAGTTTTCTGCTAAATAGTTCATAACTTCATGGGAATTGTGGAAAGGGGTACTCACTTGCTGGTACCAAATGTTCTCACATTCCGCTAATGGAATATCATCTAGTAAATCTTCGGTTTTATTAGCCAACATGTGTAAATAGCGTTGTGATGTCAAGGTACCTTCATAAATTTTGGTCCTATAACTCGTCTCCCCAGAAGCCGACACCAAACATTAAAACCGAATCGATTTTGATTTCGTAATGATGGTACACGAAACTGATCATGGGTCGACCAATAATGCTGATTTTTTCTGTTAAATACGCTACTGTTACTAAAATATGTTTCATCAAACCATAAGATAGAAGGAAAATATTCGTCGTCATCGCATTTACTAGTTAGCCATTCACAAAAAAGTCATTCGTCGGATGCTATCGCCAAGCAATAAAGTTTGACACACCCTGTATTTGTAAGGATGTAATTTTTCTTTAGAGAGTATTCTCTGCACTGTTGACCTCGTAATGTTATGTTCTTTTTCAATAGCTCTAGTTGAAATTGTATCATTCTCAGAAATCGCCAACAAAACATTTATCTGATTATCTTCATTCCAATGCTTACTGCGATGATTCACAGGTTTGTTAAAAGATCCATGTTCTTTCAGATTCTTTACCAATATTTAAATATAGGTCTGTTTGGTTGTCGACGTTCTTGAAATTTCAGTAAATATCGCCTTTCTGCATCATCTGTATTTTTGCGACTTTCAATAAAACAACACAGCACATCGAAACTTTCTTTTCTATAAAACCAAGATTTACTTCTGACAACTTTTTACGTGTTCATTAGTTGACATGACAATAAACAAAAAGAAAATCAAGTCTTACTTGCCTATATATATATATATATATATATATATACAGGTATGGAAAAACATTATTGCGGGTCTGACGAATAATAAGCTATAAGGAAACCCAACAAGCATTATTTGAGTGTGAGAGAGACATGACTTTACCGATGTTGCCACTTTTACATATTTACATGTAGGCACAAAATATGAACTACTTAAGTCTCCTTCAATCTGGCTTCTACATTTCTGACGAAACCGAAGCAATTAAGATGATGTTGAAAAATCGCGTGTTCTTTGAAACTATTAAGTAAATACTTTACACTTAAACATTAAATGATAATACCTCAAACATCGAAGTTTATTGTGATTGGGAATTTATGACATGGTTCGATTACTTCTCGTAAGAAGAACCAAGAAGCTACAAACAAGAACATTCACATTTACATTGATAGTAAAACTTAAGTTTAAGGTTTAACTTTAGCATTATGATTCTTATTGAAAAACCAACTATTCTGAAAAATGAACAGAAGACACTTTTTTCAAAACTCCACTTTATAAGATTTTCGAAAAGACCTCCACCTTACGCAAGTCAGTAACCCAATCTGTGATAAAATTCAGTTTGGGTGTTTTCTAACATTTCTTGGGTGATTGTGCTTAAAGAGTCGTTCGGCGCGATGTCAGGTGAGCGAGGAGGATATTTAATAGTACCTTTTCCACTAATAATACGGTTAGGGAACGTATTTTCCAACGACTGGTGAACTCTTATTGCAGTATGAGTAGGACAGCCATCTTCTTGATACCAAATGTTATCAAAATTTATATTGAGGTGTTGAACAGCTGGAACTACCTGGTTTCTCAACAGTTCTAAATATTTGTCCGCATTCAAGTTTCCGTTGACTAATTACGGAAGTGCCTAAAATTCCTGCCCACACATTAACTTTTTGGTGGTATTGTATCCGGTAAGGAATACTAATGTGTTAGTTTTCCCGAGAGTAACCAACAGTGACAGACGGATTGTGATGGCCATGTAAGTTAAAAGAACACTCGTCGGTAAACAAAACATTTTCAATAAATCTTTCGTTTTCATTAGCCCGATTCATCATATCTTCACAAAATTCCATACGCGTTTGATGATCTTCTGGAAACATTTCTTGTGTAGTTTGCAGCTTATAGCAACGGTATTTATTACTTTTCAAGATATTGCGAATTGTTCTTGGTTCAATATTCATTTCTTCAGCCATCTTTGTACTATTGCACGGAAAATTAGTTTCTGCTAAACTACACACTGCAACTTCTTGGAATTCGCGCTCTTCGTTTAAATTACGACCCGGATGCTCACCATCATTACCATTAATGCTACTGCATTTTCTACAATTATTTAAACATCCACATCTTTCAAATTTACAAATAGTACGCATGATCGTACTTTTTGATGGAATTGGCCTGTTCTCAAAGGAAAAACCAAACCTGCCCATTATTTCTCGAGCAGGGCTCCCTGAATAATATCACTCAATAATCTGTATTTTTTCTTCAGTGGAATACATGAGTATTGTGCCGGACTTGCAAAAACACTGATATTCAATTCTCGTTGACAGTAGCAATTAAATGTGTCATTGATACAAGCATACTCAAAATACGCATGTATGGCATCAATTCTTTTAGTTTCTTGTGGAGTCTATCTCACTTAGCACATGAACTGATATCCATGTGCGCGCGTGTGTGTGTGCGCCTGTGCCTGCGCCTGTGTATGTGTCCGTGTCCGTGTCCGTGTCCGTGTCCGTGTCCGTGTCCGTGTCCGTGTCCGTGTCCGTGACCGTGACCGTGTCCGTGTCCGTGTCCGTGTCCGTGTCCGTGTCCGTGTCCGTGTCCGTGTCCGTGTCCGTGTCCGTGTCCGTGTCCGTGTTCGTGTCTGTGTCTATGCCTGTGTCTCTGCCCATGTCCGAGTCCGTGTCCGTGTCCGTATCCGTGTCCGTGTCCGTTCCCGTGTCCCTGTCCGCGTCCGCGTCCGCGTCCGTGTCGTGTCCGTGCGTGTGCGCGTGCGCGTGTGCGTATATATATATATATATATATATATATATATATATATATATATATATATATATATATATATATATATATACCCACGTACCAACCAACCCCCTGTCAAACCACATACCCTCCCATAGATAACAACAGCCCATATTTAAATACTGTCAAATCCACCTTAAATACTCTACTAGCGCAAAAGTGACAAACTTACAATAAAGTGAAAACAGAAATGAACCAAATCGTTGTGGGTATAGAAATAAAAGTTGTTAAAAAGGTTGGTTGACTTTGTGTGCTCTAGTAAGTATCATCTGATCAAGGTCACAATAGAAAATATACATCTTTAGTTGGTATGTTATAAATTAGCAAACAGATTGAACCGTTTTTTGTAATTGCTGACACGCAAATTGCCCTTTTACCTCAATGTGTGAAAAGTAGGTTATGTATTGAGGTTAACGAGGCTAGCCGTAGGAGATTTTAGCATAGATTGGGTATACCTTTTCTACACGATGTTGTCTTAAAATTTTGTAATGCAGGTCCAAGATAGAATTGTAGGTATTTGTAATCCTGGTCTAAAAATAATAGATTTCGATAGTCACGAGTACGTGAGCTAGAGCAAAAATTAAATGAATAATTGACGTCAGGAAACAGAATAAAACGATTACCATTTACAATAACACAAAATTAACACAACTCACTTTTTCATTAGGAAATATCTATAATGTGCAGGTCGCGAGTTTCTGAAATAATCAAGTTGAATTAAAAGAATAAATAGTCCTCCTGGGATTTAGCTTGCTCTTAAATCTAATAAAGGTTTTAAAATACACTTTCTCCACAATAGTTACGTATATTTATTGCTTTGTTTATTTACATGATTATTTATTTCTTCTTTTTCTTTAGATCTCTTCTCTTTTGCGTCTTGTTGTAGAATACTTGTTTTAAATAGTTGTATGATATTTTCAATGTAAAATATGAAATGTACGTAAGTAAAATGAAACTGGACACAATAAAAGCAATTACATCTAAAAGCATACGTTGATACCTGGTAAGTTTAATAGCCGCACTTTGTAAATGAAATGCTCCCTTGTGTCTTATTACGTACTCCACCCAATAAATAGCCGTATCTAACAGTGTTGATGGCTGATCTTTTAGTGCATCAGATCTGACTTTTGCATTCTTTTGATATCTACGTCATGCAATTTTATGAATATAATTTTGAACTAATTTAATACTTACTTAGGGTTATTTACCACCTCAAGTATAGAATCAAATAAGGATTTTGTTGTTAAAGTTTTGTAATTCAATTTAATACCATAACCCTTATTAACACAATCACCCACATTATATTCTTGATCAGAGAAGAATGGTATTCCTATAACTGGTACGGCATAATGTAACGCTTCAATAATGCTTAAACGACCGCCGTGTGTCACAAATGCCTTAATATTAGGGTGAGCTAGAATAAGAGTAATAATTTATAGTAACATTACCTAAGGAAAAAGTTACGCACCCAGAATGTCTGTTTGTGGAAACCATTCATCCACCAACACATTAGAAGGCAAATTGTCAAAATGCTTTTCAAATTTCCATAAGACCTTCATTTTTAAACTAGCAAAACAGTCAACTATTTGTTGTAATTTTTCTTTCGGTAGATGAGAACTTTTAACGTTTGTACCCAAACTAAAAAATATTGCACCTTCTGATGCACTATCCAAAAATTCTTGCAAATTACTTTTTAATGGCTTTGGTTTTTCAACATGAAAACCCCCAATTTCGATCATATTCGGTAGATATGGACGAGCACCCTCAATTGTGTAATGTGAATTTAAAAATACTAATGAAATTTTATCGATTAAATCTTGAAGAGGTGGTGCATTTGGAAAGTATCTGTCAAGAAGTTCCTGTTGCAGTTTTTCGTTTACAAAGTGATCTACTAACTCAAAATAAATGCTCCAAAATGTGTTACTTAATCGTTCCCAAAAGTTCATGTGCTCGGAGTAAGTTACAAATAAATTCTGAATATAACTGTAAGGTGCAGGATTTCGCGTAATTTTATTAGTGAGTTGTGAAGATCCAATAGTACTAAACACAATAACCGGCGCTTTAAAGTGATGAGGAATTGCAAGAAACGCTTCGTTCATAGACCAATTCAATATTACTAAGTCAAAGTGTTCCGTTAGTAATTTCTTATAATTTGGATGGTTTAAAAATAATTCTGCGACTTCTTTTACATTTTTAATACTGAATGTCATCTTATCAAGCATTGTTGTATTGTGGGCTCCCACAAATCTTGGCACAATGTATTCTAAAAGTTAATACGTTAAAGTGTTTCAAATAAGATAAAATAAAATATTTTACTGAGTGCAGGGTCACGGTTACGTTTTATAGAGTATGACCTCGCTCGCGGCATAACCTATAAATAACTTATAGTAAGTTAAAGACATTACGTTACTATATGATAACTCTAAAGTAAATAATGTAATTGTAAACCATTTTTAATCCCGTGTTAGAAATTCCATAAAGTAAATATACGATATCTGCATTATTTTGTTAACTTACTTTCTTTAAAGTCCAAGATTCCTGTTATGTCAATATCTTTGTAATTTTTTATCTGTTGTTTAAATGGAAAAGGACTAATCATGGTAACTTCATGGCCCTTCTCTGCAAGAGCTTTTAATAAAGCACTTCCTAGTATATGATGACTCTTGCAAGGGTAATGAAAAATAGATAAAATTTTTGCACCAAATACATTACAAGTCAAAGTTAGTAGTAATAAAAGGGGAAAACATTTCATTTCTATAGCGTCACTTTTTCTGTAATGTTAGCAATACGAAATAGTAGTATAGACTGAATTAGAATCAAAATATATATAATATGTCCTTGAGTTTATATCAGCTGATGCAGCCTGGAAACAAGTAAATCAGCACTTATAGTTAACGTGTTAGATGTGTGGCCTATATCACTTGGAAAAATAAACGCTCTACTTCTTATATTCATTTCAAACAATTTCAATTTATTTTGTAATGTTTAGAGCAAAAGTGTAAAATCCTAAAATTTCTGAACGTAAATGCAGCATCTTCGGATAGACCTAACTATACTTGTAAACTTTTTTGTTTAACACTATACCGAAAATTTAGTATTTATAGTAAAATGTGTTTAACCATACTTCAAATTTTGATATAATACAGGGTGCCACAAAAAGTAAAACTGAAATTATGCCAAGCGTAAACTTATCTTATTTTTAGTGATGGAGAATTTTATCTAGGACAACATTTTGGATTGAAACGTTATGCTCAGATCTAAAATTTAAAAGTCTACGTAATCGTTTCAAATCATTTTTCTAGATACATTTTTTAGTAACGTCTACTGCACCTAAACATTAAAACTAGATTTATTAGGCTAACCAGAAAAAAACAATAATGATATTGTAGAAATCATTGCTCTTCGTATTTATAGAACGATTACGGGAAATTAACTTTGAAATAGAATGAATAAACTTACATAAATTTTATACCTGAGCGTAACACTTCATTAAAAAAAAATGTTTTAGATAAATTTTTTTATATCTATATCTGTTATGTTTGGATGATTAGATATAATTAGAGAATTAATATATTTTTATATCTAACTATATTGAAACATTTACAATGAAGTTCGTAACTAACTTCACAATCCCTATGTTGCCCACTATGGCATACATAACATTTTCTCCCTTTATTAAGATATTACAAAACTTAGTCTTTAAATCTTACAGGAAGCTTTAACTTTCTTTTTGGTCTTTCTACTAACTCACAAATACTTTCGCTCGCTGCTTTTCCTCCTCCTTAACAACATCGCTTACATTATGTCATTGTTGTTGGTTTACAACATACTATTTGAATTAAAAACATTCTTTGATTTTTTGAGATGGTAACTATTCCGTCTAAAGATAGTACCCCCCGATCTTTTACAATGTAAGACCTTGGACAATCTGTTCTCTCTATGATCTTACCAGGCTTCCAAATTTTTCCTTTTTGCATAGTACTGTTTTCATCAATGTCAAAATTATTCCTTGCTTTTTGTTTTGAGATCATAATATTTTTTTGCCAAATTTTGTTTGACCACTAGTTTACCTCGAATTATGCTATTTTTAATTTTGTCTCGCTCCAGTGCTTTTTCAACAACTGGCAGTTTAGTACGTAATTTACTACCGAATAGCAATTGCGCTGGGGACAATCCAACCCCGTCTAATGCTGTATCTCTATAATTTAATAAAGCAATATGTATGTCTTCGTTCTTTTTTAAAACGTTTTTCGCGATTCTAACCCCGCTTTTGGCAAACCCATTGCTTCTGATATACCTCAGACTACTAGTCTTTAATTCAATATCAAACTCCTTTGCGAAATTTTTAAATGAAAGTAACCCATAAGGCATATTATCTGAAAATATTAGATTTGGAATACCGTGAGTGGAAACACAAATTTTAAAATGGCGAATTAACTCTTCGGTTGTTTTATTATTATTAATCTGTATTATTTCAAGCCATTTAAAAAAATAGTCAAAAATAACTAAATAGGATGCTATTTTTCAAACAGTCTATTAGGTATTTCATATGGAATAAGTGGCTTTGCCACATTTAACGGTCTCAATTTTTTACAGATTTCACATTTTGAACTAACTTGTTCAATGTCCACGTTTATTGATGGCCAATATAAAGATTCTCTAGCCTTAGCCTTCATTTTGACAACCCCACAATGACCTTCATGCCATAATATGAAAATGTAAACTTTCACCATTAACACTCATAATAAAATACTTATCTTTTTTGGGATTTTTTAATGGTGTACTTTAAATTATACAATCTAAACGTTTCGATAACACTTACAGTTATCTTCGTCAGTAGTAATATTTGTTAAAAATTGTTAAAGATGTAGTAAACAATTTCGTCAAATTTGAAAAATTCAAACATAAACATAAGCCTGCTATTAATATAACAGTTTGAGAAACGTATAAGCCAACTATAAAATTGTAGTAAAGAATAACTAGGTCATTAAAATTAAATATTGTTAAACTGCCTCAAAGATGACAAACCAGAACACTCTCTACGACGAAAGCTAACAATGAAATTTGTCAGCCAAAAAACACATTTAGCAAAATTTAATCGAGTTATGATGTAAGTGTAAAGTTGTGAAAAACTTCAATTTTAAAATGATAGAAGCATTCACAAATCCAAACATTACATCAAATGCATATATTTAGGAAATGCGGTTTCGATGCATGATGTAATTTCTTCAATTCGATTGACGAGTCACTTCGTTTTTGGCGCACTGTAAAATTTTAAGTGATCCTTTTTTGTTGTTTTTGACTATTGAAGGTTTAAGTGAGGCGGAAAGGGTCTTACACGTCCAAACCGCACTAGGCGTCGTGTATGCTTACTAATGTAAGCGGGTTGCCAAGCCAGCTAACAGGGAGATGGGCGTGGTCGAAATAAGAAGTAAAATGAATGATTAATACGCTCAAACACATTACACCTATATTCAAACAGCTCAGTCCGGGAAAATATGTCTCCACGCGCCACCACAATCGAAACTTTGCTAAAATAATTGTCTTAAGCTGGGTGTTAATTAACCCTACTTGATTGTGGAAAGTAGGATTGTGCTTACTCAGTAAACTCTTACACGAGGGTCCTAAAACAAACACTCGTCCCAAACAATTCAACTCAAACTCAAATATATTTAGTACTACCCAGGTTATTAGAAACTTTTTGAATACACCTTGTAAACCAAAATTTCCAAAACAAAATTTATCACCCAAATTTAACTGCATTCACGTAACCAACAGTTATAAAAAAAAACTGAAATACACGGGTCGTCACAAACTTCCTGATTGTACCTTGTACATCTAGAATACCAAAGTTATAGCACGTTAACTGAATATTTTCTACGTATCCCTCGTATACATATAAAGTTAAATTTCTACTTATTAATGAATAAAATAGTTCTTCATTCAATGATCGATAATTAATTTTTAAAATTCCTAACCAAAAGAAAAGCAATGTCATCGGCTTAATAATTGTTCCTTTATGATACCTCTGAATCGTATGGGACAATCGTAAATATGTAAGTTCTCAAAACTCCATCTCTTAGTTATACTTAATGAAATTTTTAAATCAACAGCTGATCCGTCATTAGTGTACTGCGTTAAACGAAACTAACATGAAAATCTTTTTAAAATTAACCTGGCAAATATAACCTTTTAGGTTGTTCATTAATCTTAAAACCAAAATATGCAAAGTCTGCATTTAAATTGTCGAAAACTAGGTCACCAATTAAGTAAACGTCACAAATGTGTCTCATAACTGGCTAAATAAACAACAGAATAAAAGTTAACGATAAATATATATATATTGTCCTGCACAACAAAAAAAAAACAAATGTTTACATACGCTACAACAGCGTGGTTGAGAAACCAACCCACCACATCACTGTCAATACAAATTTGCGTTTCTGCAAAAATTCTTACTACTAAAACCGCCAATACAACATAACTCGAGATCGATTACGTTTTTCCTTCAACACCAATTAATTAAAAAAAAATTATACAACAATACGCAAATAAAATTAACCAAAAAGATAATCGTGCTCAACTGAGTTTTCAAAGTTCTTAAATGTAATTCTTACTTAAAGACTGTCCATTCATCCTACGCTTTTCTTTCTTCTCTCTTCCCGTAAACCAATTATTTGTAGTCCATGTGTATCCTTAGATTGCCTGAAGGCACATAACAAGTACCCCACAATTCCACAAACACTTATTCCTTTCGGTACTCGCGAATAGTCCAACTATACGAGGTTATTACTCCAATAATCCGTAATAATCTGCACACGTTTGGTTGCCTCTTTAAAGTTTCTTGCAACCTTTAGGACAATTTAGCCCTTCCTTACACAAATAAACTTTTAATGTCATATAAAATTACTTTAACATTGGCTTAATTTACTACGAATATTTCGTTCACTTAAAGGTGGTCTCATAAATAATTTGAACTAAGGATCATTACAAGCACGCGCGCCGCACTCAACACTATAACGTAACAACTGTTATCTTATTATAAATCTGCTTACGCACTTTTTTTTCCTTGAAGAAAAACAAAACCATAAACTGATTTTATCTTCAATCTCAATTTTATTAATTGTTTTATTTATGAATGTCTTATACGATTCATCCCCTTTCGGGTTACGCAGTTGTTTAAACAATGACTGCCTTCAAAATTATTCCCAAATATAACTCTTAACTCAACCCATTCTGAGGTCACACTTCACCTCGCGCGCGCGTCTTCCACCGAGCTCTCACCGACATCCACCAAAACGAAAAACCAAAAAGCAAAAAGCCCCCGTCAATCTCTGACTTTCATATTTATACCTCAAGCCATCCATCTTTAAACATGTCTTACTTCCTTGCTATATTCACCAATGGTATTCACTCAAACTTTCTTAGTGCCGACTGATGCTACCCTCTGCACAAACACGCTTGTAATTATTATACATCGCCATGTTTGTTCTTACCTGCAAATTTTACAATTACTTTATGGAGAAGCCATTTATCGTCATCACATTCATTCAGTGGCCACTCTGGACCATTACACAACTTTCAACGTTTATCTCTCACATGCGCTCATCCTCCTTCCGCAACATTTGCAAAAATAAGTACAGTCTAAGGTCTCAAATCCCATATACGCACATGTATTCTCAAAACTGATTGCACAACATTACGAGAACTTTCTATAATCAACAATTAAACATACCAAATCTTTCTCTACATATTTACTAAAACATTCTATACTTATACATTCACATCTTCCGGCCAAGATTACTCCTTTATCCTCCAACATTCCATTCCTTATTCAGTAGTCAACAGTAGCAAAACATTATCGTCCCATCTACACATTTCTCTTCACATTTACATTCATCAGAATCTATTTATTCCAACACCAATGTCTCTATAACATTCAAATACACGTATCTGCATATTGAATGATATGTCTCCTAAATTGCCAGTGGCGTATCATCCACCCACATACATTATGCATATACACAAAAAAAAAATTTTTTTCGTTCAAACTCAATACGCCCGTACTCAAAACACGTAATACACGTCATTATAATATCTTACATACAGGGTGCGTCAACACAACCTTACAAGGGTCATATTTGAAAGTAGCGAGATCTGAATGATGCTTGTCAGTCAAGTCCACGATATAGGGCTAGTTCACGTCTTTTCTTTGTTTGCGATTGTTGCAATATATGCAAAGGGGTAGGTAAGAAGGTTGGAGCAAGTTATGCATACCGGGGGTGTATCGATTTACCGTGGAGTAATTAATCTCCGTTTCCACAGATGGAATAATACACAGGTTCACCACATGCTCGTGTTATTTTTTTGTGTGTATCGTTTTGTCAAAGGTTACATTATTGGTTGTAGAATAAGTGGTTTTCGTGTTTTCTTAAGTGCTTAGCCTCTATTCTGTGACCTGCTATAACGAATTTTGTTTGTGTTGATTATTTGTAACGAGCTCCTGGCGAAGAGGTAGTTCGCGTATATCGCGCTGCTCAAACAAACAAAATACAAAACTTGCTGTATATTGTGCCGCTTTAATTAAGTGTAAAATAGATTAACGTTAAAGAACGCTTTGTAAATAGCGCAACGCTCGTCAGTATGGTTAAATATTTGTGCATTCCGGATAAATCAGATGAAAAATTAATCGCTTGTCTACTTTTGGTTAAATTAACTATCGTAAATTTAGCTCGTGTAATTATGAATAGGAACTTGTGGTTTTGTGAAAGATCATGTGGAGAACGTTACCGTAGAAATTCAGCTATTGAAGTCAGTACCTGGTGGAACCGTTGCGCGTCCTATTGTATTGTAGTCTAGAGGTAGAATAGTATTCTGTTGTTGTTGGTGCTAAGTAAGGTAAACTTTTATTTTTTTATTTGGAAGATGACAATCATAAAGTGTGTTTTTTTTCATGTCTTTATGTGGAGGATGCACTCGCTTGCTTTCTTGTAAATCATTGCAGAAACGCCCTTGAGGCAATTTAGAAACAAGCGTATTCATTTACACGATTTATTTGTTAAAATCTTGAATTTTTTTATCTACGTAATGTGAAGTGAACGTTTATTTCAAGCAAGTATATCAAAATTTATGTTACCGATATTTTTATTATTTCTGTTATATTGATTAAAAGGTAGTTTTTTTTTTGTAATCAATAGGACACTTTAAAAGAAGTTTTAGATTATTAAGTAACGTAATTATGTTGGCTGTTGACCGAACAGCTGTTTGTTTTTTTTTGCATACGAAGGTGTTGCGAATAGTCATCTTTTTTTTTGGAGGTTTTTTATAGGAATCAACATACCGATTGTAGACCCCTGATTTACCAAAAGGTAAGCAGTTTATTATTTTCTCGAGTTTAGGTATTACCTTCCGATATCGAACCTTTGTTTTTTCAAATGGAACACACTGTATATTATTGTAAACCGTTAGCTAAATAATTACAATTATTGAATATTATTACAATTATTAACTAAAGTAACTAGAAATCAATGAATTTACTAAAGATGTTCGAAATTACCTTTGTTCTCTTATACTCATCGTTGATATCTCGTTTTTATTAGAATATCCTATTACTACAACAAATCTTAAACGTTTAATTGGACAGAAGCGTAAATATAAACAACTGTCACATATTTAATAGGCCATATTTTGTTCAAGTCGACTTGCGGTGATTAAAATAGTAATTATTTACCCAACAGTTTATATTAGACCACATAAACTTATATATTTGTAATCAGAAGAAAATTTTCTACTAGAATAGCGTAAAATATATAGTGTATTCCATTTGAAAAAACAAGGGTTCGGTAAATATTTGTCATGTTCGATGTTCTTTTGATTCTTCCGATATGGCGACATAAACATTCATTAATAACTGCATAACTTTTACTTATAAAGTTTCTTAATACAACGAAAACTAAGTCTAAAAATTAATTAGATAGGATGAAAAATGTTTAAACTGTATTACCGGTATTTTATAGAAGCGGGCGGCTTTGGAATTTTTGTAAGTTGGCATCTAGACGTGTATTAACATCTATCTGACTTACATTATTGTTTTCGTTTTTACAATATTGCCTATTTTGCTTACGAACGTATTAAATGATCATAAAAAAATATTATTAAAATTATTTTTTCTTCTAATTCTCACTTCTAGGTTGTTCCACACCAGATATTTCCGGTGGAAAATGAAAATTTTAAATCAGGTAGAACTAAATTTAACTCATATGAACACTTACAGTAAAATAAATTTTAATTGAAAGATTTTTGATAAAACATATAATGATCCGTTTTTCAATAAAAAATGCTTAGTTAAGTCAACAAGCGAATATAAATCAAGGTGATCGGTATAAAAATAATTTAATCTTATCTCAAAATAACACTTATAGAATCTAAAACCAATATTATAGTAACCATAAATTAAATACACTTGATAGTAACCGAACTCCATAAAATAATTTTCAGCACAATACAAATAAAACAAATTTTAATAATGGAAATGAAACACAAGAAACTTTTAATCTTTATCTTTTTACCTCGTTTGCACCCCAAAATTCAGTAGCGTTGTGAAGCAAAATAAACAAAAGCAAAGTAGGTATAGTCCAATCAAATCATTAATAAATAATCGCTGTGACTATCCACACGCAAAAATTATAACCTTAAACTGTCTAAAGATGGAAATAAAAAGGAAAAAAAAAATCTACGGTAACCTGGGATTCTCTCAATGGACTGTAGCATAACGTAGCTTGGATCCTAGGTTACTGTAGATTTTAGATTCCCTTTTTATTTCCATTTTTTTAAACAGATTTAGGTTAATTTTGCGTGTGGATAGTCACAGCCATAAATAATAAGAATCGCCCGCAAATTAATAATACCGATAATAAAGTATAATCATGGTCAAATGTAAGTAACTCTGAGCACCCCGGAATCATAATAGCCCCTGAACTAAATTATCTCCAGATAATTCATCACACTAAAATGTCGGAGATGTAACAATGTCCGCATTTACTATCATTATGTAAGTATCTTCAGCCGCCGAATCGATTTCTGAAGTTAACTTCTACTGTGGCCATATTATTTCTTTGGGCGGCGCTCCAGGATTCCGCTTCAGCCCCTGGAGGATGCAGACCGACATTGACTTGTGCAACGATGAGATTCGACTGCAGGTTTCACTTGCAATCTGCTATTACTCTGCTTCCAAATTTCCACTTACCTCACAATAGAGCACAAATAGATGATATAGGTCATAAGGCACCGACCGTAATCGCAATTGGCTAGTCGGTAAATTACTATTTTAAATTCAAGATTTGTTATATTCGCTTTTAATTTCAAAAAGTACGCTAAGATTTGTTTTCATCAATAGATCACTTAAACTTTCCTTATACCTTGATAAAGTAATATTCACAATGCTCCCAATATGAATAAATAGCTATCGACTTAATTTTGCAATAGTTCAATCATGAAATGACGATAAGTATTTGAAACATAAATAGAATATAGCAAATACGGTACCTGCTATGATTATTCAATTCTTTAAACTTCAAGCGTATGAAATAATATGCATAAAATGTTTAATGTATTCAGTAGAAAATAATACGACCATTACTGTAGATAAATAGTAAAACCTTATAAAGTTCGCCGATTTTTTGTGTAATATAGCAGTCGTAAATAACTGCATTGCGCGTCAGTAAAAAAATAATAAATAAGTAGCATTTAAATGAATTTAGATAGGAAGCTTGTCAAAATTCTATCTATTTCAAAGCTGTCGAATTGTCTAATTATTTTAAACCCAAATATACGTTATGTTGGCTAGAAAACTAACTGCGAGCTTTATTACACATACCAAAAGGTGGGGACATTTTCACACAACCCTTCAGTGCACAACCTGTGCCACAATTGCCTTTTGTGGTACTAACTGATTGTTTTATTTTGCCTAAAATCCGTTACGACCTTTATTTGATAACCGTTTTAGTTGACTTCGTTACGAATCCGTTACGAACTTTGTTTGATCTTAGGGATTATTAAATGCCAGAAGCTGTTCTTTACACATTAAAGTACAATCATAACTCCGCACTTTTTTCATAAAACTAAGTTTTCTATTAATATTCTCGCTTAAACCTAATTGTTCTTTTTAAATTTGAACTATTTCAACTTTGGTAAAAATTATATGATCACAACGTAAATTGTCTTTTACTTTTACATTGTAGCGCGTATCTAAACACACAGTAAATACAGGGTGGCCCATTAGTGTGTGGAAGTGCAATAACTTACTTAGGATTAAAAATACAAACAAATGTTTCAAATAAAAGTTATGTTTGCGCAGATACACATTTCTAAAATATTTTGAGATATACAGGGTGTTCAGCCTAAGCGAGACAACATGAAGTTTACTTTTTCTTAATAGGACACTCTGTACATTTGTTTACTATCGAATTCAGCGTAAAATTCTGCATCTAGTCCTATCTTTTCTTTTCCCATAAATTGCGACGTTGCCAAGCTGGAGCGAAAAATATGAAGATTTCACGAAAATTGGCGCACTATAAATGCTCCCAAATAATCGTTGTCAGTGATAAGCAGCTAAACTTATTTGGTAGGTACGAAGGTAAAGGATGGCTGAAATGCCTGAACATAGTAGAAGTTTCGTTTGGGGTTCGGGGTGTTTTTGGATAAGCATTAATTCAAGAGATTTCAATTAGCAAAAACTTCATTTTTTTAAATGGAACACTCAGTATATTATTTTACCATCTTGCAAAACTATTTTATCCCTTCGAATTATGTCTGTATAATGTACTCTCTAAAATTAATTGATTTTAAGAAAATTGCATTTTTAGTTTATGATTTAAAAATATTCACGTTTTGAATGGGACGTTTAGAATACTTTTACTTTCGATCATTTTGTGACAAAATCAAACCAGTAATTTTCTACCTTTAAAAAATGTAACAAAATATATAGGGTATCTACAAAACTCAAAATAAACAAATTAAACAAAAATAACTAGCAACAAATAAGAAAGAACTAAAAGGTTAGATAACTATTTTATTAAATGTTCAAAATGACTACCATTTACTTCCATACAATAATGTATGCGATCTTCAAAAGCTCTACTAGCACGATGTAATATATCGACATCAGCAGTTCAGAAAACCTCTCTAATTCTATTCTTCATGTCTTCCTTAATAGTCGCGGGTGTTTTGTATACTTGTTCTTTGACATAACGCCACCACAAAAAATTCATTTTTGTAAGTTCTGGTGAACGAGGTGGCCATTTATGGGGTCCTCCTGTACCTATCCATCGTCCGGGAAATTCATTATTTAAATGTGTATTGATCAGTTGGGTATGGTGAACTGGTACCCCTTCATATAGGTACCACATTTGCCGCCTAACATGAGCAGGTAATTGCTGAAGTAGTTGTGGTAATTCGTTTTGTAAGAAATTTAAATAAACTTGCCCATTCACAGTTCCGTCAAAGAAATATGGGCCTATGACATGATTCCCAATTATTCCACCACATACATTTAATGACCACCTTGTTTGACTGATAGTCCGTATACAATTCGGTTGATCTGATGCATAATAGTGGAAATTGTGTCTATTAACAAACCCATTTTTATGAAAAGTTGCTTCATCGGCAAATAATACAAAATTGAAAAATCTCTGTTTTGCTCAATTTGTTGTTGAGTCCACTCACAGAAGGTTAACCGCTTTTCATAATCATCATCCAATAGTTCCTGCATTCGCTGTATATGGTAAGGATGCATTTTGTTCTTAGATAGAATTTTTTGGACTACAGTACGGCTTATGTCGGTTTGTTTTGTTATTTCCCGCATCGAGATATGAGGACATTCCGTAACTTTTAACATTACGGTCATCTCGTTGTCCTCTGTTATTGTAGTCTTCAACCTTTCGCTTTTTTCGTAAGTTACACTGCCAGTTCTGGTAAATCGTTGAAGCACATTTTCTAATGTCTCTTTTCTTGGTTGTCTTCTATCTGGAAATTTCTGTTGATAAATCTTTTGTGCGAGTAAACAGTTTTTATCACTGGCACCCACTACAAAAATCATATCTGTCAATTCTTCTATCGGAAAATTCACGATTTTAATTGCTTTCTCGTTCTTAATAGCTACACATTTACCACACGTCTAGATAATAACTAATCACTCTGACTTGCGCAAATGTCAAATTCACAGGTTACTTGTTAAAACAATGGATATTTTCATTTTATTTGTTGGTAAGGTTATTTTTGCTTAATTAAGTTTTGTAGATACCCTATTTATTTTATGACAGTAGACAGTAGAAAATTACTGCTTTGATTTTGTCACAAAAAATTATCGAAAGTAGAAGTATTCTAAACGTCACATTCAGAGCTTGCTTGTTAAAAACATGAATATTTTTAAACCAAACTAAAAATGCAATTTTCTTAAAAACAATCAATTTTAGAGAGTACATTATACAGACATAATTCGAAGGGATAAATAGTTTTACATGATGGTAAAATAATATACTGGGTGTTCCATTAAAAAAAATGAAGTTTTTGATAATTGAAATTTCTTGAATTAATGGTTATCCAAAAAAAAACACCCCGAACCCCAAACGAAACTTCTACTATGTTCAGACATTTCAGCCACCCTTTACCTTCGTATCTACCAAATAAGTTTAGTTGCTTATCACTGATGACGTTTATTTGTCAGCATTTATAGTGCACCAATTTTCGTCAAATCTTCATATTTATCGCTCCAGCTTGGCAGCGTCGCAATTTATGGGAAAAGAAAAGATAGGGCTAGATGCAGAATTTTAGTGGCACACTTCCTGCAACGACCCTAAGTCGTACGCAACTATAATCTTCTAAAATTTGTGGATTAAATTAGATTGTTGAGGTTATTTCTTGAAAAAAACAGCTTCGAACGATTTGGTATGTATGGTACTTTCGTAATATTTGTTAATTTTTTCAATAAAAATTTGTTATCATCCCTATTGGTAGGAAAATTTTATTTTGCAAGTATTTGTTCTATTTCTTTCAAAAGTGGAGTAAAATCTCCTAATGGGTGGGATAACGTTGCGGCACACAGCAAAACTGCTGAAATTTTCTGTAAGTAGCCGAATGCGGTGTAATTTAACACCGCCAGGTTATATAGAACTCTCCGATAATTCAGATGGTCTAAGGCTCATTCTTTTAAAACATCACTTAGTATATTTCTTATTAAAAACGGAAGATACATTCACTCATATCAAAAATAATCATAATACACATTCAGAAGGTAACGCAAACCGAATCATAGCTATTCATCTAACTTTGGACACAATACAAACACAAAAATGAACGAAACCATGCTATTGTGTAGGTAGAAACTTGTTCCCAAAGTTTATTGAGCTCCATAATATCATAAAGCACCTCTTTTCTATGACCTCATACCACGAATATTCCATTTCATCGCGTTTTTGTGGCCATTTACACGATTATAGTGATTTCTGCATCACATTTCTATCTGGCGACAAATGTAGAGGGTGTATACGCCAATGAGAGAAGAATGATTATCGCAGATCTTTCCGTCAAATTGTTTACGGCTCAATAATATGTGGCATTCCAACCAGTATGTAAAAATAGCGCCCTAGAACCATCCACTAGAACTATTGTTGTACCGACACCTCTTCAGCCTCTTTTCAGTCCATGTTATCCACATATGAGCAGATTTGAATACAACATACGGACTGAGGAGTTCTCCAACAGCAATTCCTGCAGAAATGACAGAAATCGACGTTTTTGAGGAATTTCGGTTCATTTATGGCGGCCCTAGTGGGACACTGGGACAGTGTAGGGTAGTGGTATAGTTATGTCAGGTAATTATAAAAAAGAAATATTTTCTCGGTTGTTGAATATTTACTGAATTATAGGTGTCTCAATTGAATTTATAGTATAAAAGTAGTGTTATCTGGTTTAGATTTAAATGGGTCTGGTTATTTAGAGATAGCTGTAGTCTTGCGTGATAGAGGATTATGAACTCTCATTAATTCATTGCCACCTGGCAATTTCTAAAATTCTGTAGTATCGAGTGATACCAGGTAACCAAGTAAAAATATGAGTCAATGACACAATGGGTTCTGATGACTAGTTAAGATTTACATTAATAGTAGATTTAAAATGGTATATAGTAGTAACATTAAAAAATTTATAACACTTTGCACTTGAGTGCCGTAAATATCATATTATTACCCTTCACGTTTCATCTTATCTCTCATGAGAACATCTACTACAACCACAGAAATACACACCTGTGTATAATCTGTGCTAGAACCAAGATCTGGAATTTAATACAAGTTTACATAAAAATTATAAAAACAAAATATACAAAATACACTTAATTTTAATGATACATGCATTATTTATATTACCATCGTCTTGTCACAATTACTCAAGTTAAATGTAATATTGTCCACGTTAATCAAATTTATTAATAGTTTGCATTCTTTCCATTACTGCACTTAAAGTTGACAGTTTTCAAAATTTGAATTGATTGTAAAACCTTTAAATCAGTGTACAAATTCTAAAGTTCTATTCGTATACTTCTTCACCCATGGCTACAAATTTTAGCTACTTAACAGTTTGGGTAATAAATAAAAGATTTGGTGCCTTTTGCTCAGTCGTAGATTAAAGTGGGTCAGGTTCATAAAATTATCGATTTGCCTTATTAACCAAAAATATTTACATGTACCCACATATGTTCGCTTTAAAATCGGGGTTGCTTCTTCCTGAAACTAATAATTAAATACTCGGATGCCCACTTGTTTTTAAATATGGAATAAACAAGTAAACCATTATACAGTAATTAATAATTATTATTGATTTTATTAAATACATAAATAAAAAGTTTACCTCGAGTAGGATTTGAACCTACGACCTGTAACCTTGCTAGAGTACCGCGCTAACCAACTGCGCCATCAAAGTTCAAACTCCAATCGATGTAAATTTTGTCTTTATGTATGTAGAACTGATATTAATTCTAAATATAATTAGAATTTTATCCTTGCGATATTGCAGGCTCACATTCCATTAATATAAGTAATTTGATTGTAATCTAATTATATTTATCTTATACAGTGACTATCAATTTTAAAAAAGTTAAGTGACAATAGTTCCTAATTAAATTTAGAAGTTATTAATACATTCAATCCTTACACTAATTGTTAACAAGTTTTACTTTTAACATAAGATACAGCTAAATACAGTGATAAATTATTAAAAACATAATTCACATAAATTTGTGCAAACAGTTCAAATTTTTGAAAATGTTCAGTTCTTCTAAGTGACATAGATCCACTTTTCTTTTATAAATATGCAGTACCTCTCTGTACAACTCATTTTAAAAGTAAATTGTATTTATACTTAAAGAAACTAAAAAAGAAAAACTAATCATAGTTAACCATATTTCTTTATCTTAGTAACTGCTATACATTAGATAAGTAGGACGATAATACAGTATTTCCATTACGCTTGCAGCGTTATGTGAATTAATATTATACTTAGGATTTAAAACATCTTCAATGTCTTTATAAATGTCATCATCATTACCATGGAATTCTTTCTCACGAAAGCGGCGATAGTTAGCAACTTTTCATAGAAACATGCTAGATTGTAGGATTTCAGTAATTCCAATCGATAGCTTATTATATCTTTTTCTACACTATGAACATTGAATACGTAAGAACAACAGTTGTAGTTTGCTATCATAACAGTTTTAAAAATTCGGTCATATCCTTTAATCAATTCCCAATTGTAACCAAGATTGGTAAATAGAGATCCATAATGCTGGTTATAGACTATAACTTCTTCTTCGTTTACATTTGACCTACTCGTATTCGAGTATGTGTTTTTTATATTCAAATATGACAGAAAATGAATTCTCGAGAGAAGAACTTCGGATCCTAGTAAATCCGAGTACTCGTAAATGTAAAAGCCGCTTAAGCGAGGCAATATTAATCTAGCGAAGCTTAAAAACAATATTTATCTTCGCTCGGTTTACCTCTGTTTTGATTCGAGCGAATTCTTTGCTGGAGTAAGTCCAGTCGTATGTCATAGTTTGACGACCTAAAATGAATACGATGGGTGTGGATATGAACAAACGAGAAAAATGTTACCCACGTCTTTCTTGTACTTTTACAAATCAACTGCACATCTCGCGTTTAATTTCCGGGGTAGCTTTATTTCACTTAGTTTAGTTTATATCAAGTTAGTTAGCTTAACTTCCCTTCGCTTAACTCCCAGTGGCCACTCTGTTTTAGGCTCGGCCAAACCGAGCGCTAGCTATGTACGCTACGTTCGCTGCTTATGTTATGCTCATTATCTGTGCTACACCATGTGGTCACACCGATAGGCATATTATGCAAACATTTGTAGACGAATTTCAACATTTGACACAAAATTAAGAAAAAATAAAAAAAGATTTAAAGAATATTTTCTATTGAGTGCAATCAATTTAAGATTAACTATTATTCATTATTAAAGGTCATAACCCAACAGTTGTGATAAATTTTTTGTCAATATAGCGACCATAGCGCTCTTTTTGACCCTGCCTTTAAACAATTACTTTACACTCTCGCAGTAAAAATTAATCAATCATTTTATATTTTAAAGAACAACCATGTTTTTATCAATTTTTTAACTGTTATAGGTGGTTGCGAAACGCTTCGCAACTATCTTCATCAGATCGGCTTTAAATTTAAGAAATCTCATAATAAGAAAGAATTCTTAACGGAAAGAAATGGCATTGTTGCATTGCGCTCTCGTTACCTGCGGAAATTACGGGGGAATAATTCTTTAGGGGATAACAAGAAACCAGTTACTTATTTAGATGAAACTTTCATTCATCCATCCTATGGAGTCAGCAAATGCTGGTAATCAGAAGAAGAAGCAGGAGTTTACCAAACTAATCGAGCAGGTCAAAGGCACAGTATAGTTCATGCTGGTGGATCGTATGGATTTGTAAATAATGGATTGTTGATTTTTAAGTCAAATAGCAAGTCAGCAGACTACCATCACGACATGAACCATACGAACTTCATAACTTGGTTATAAAAACAACTAATTCCAAATCTACCATAGAATGGTATTGTTGTCATGGAGAACGCGTTCAAATTAATAAACCACCAACGCAATCTGCCCGAAAGGCAGGAAAATAATGGGGTTTCCATAACATGCGAAAAGCAGAATTGGTAGAATTAGTGAAGAAATTTAATTACAACAAAACTTTTTATGTTGACGAATTATTAAAACAGCGCGGCCACACTCTACTTCGCTTTCCACCGTACCATTGCGACCTTAATCCGATAGAATTAATTTGGAGTTCAGCAAAACAATTAACAATGTTGGTCAACGTGGTGGTGAAATTGAAAATTTAGTTCGATACGCTTTTACCAATATCAGCGTATCGGGCTGGCAAAAAGGATCGTTCTCACGTTGACAATGTAGCACAAGAAATGTGGGAACGTGACGCATTGTTGGATGAAGCAGTGGAAAGTTTGTCTTTCAACGTAAACACAGGTTCTTCGGATGACGAGGAAACAAGTAGTGATGACGAAGATGGAGAGAAAGAAGGTTCAATTTAATCCTTTTTATAAAATTAATTATGAACTTGCATGTTATTAATTTTTGTTAGCTTTCATAAAAGTTTTAGGTATATTTTATTAATAACTTTTAAATAACTTAGTTTCGATGGTTATTTGTAAATTCTCTTGAATGTTTTGAATTATGAGCTAAGCGGTTTGCTAATTATTTGTCGGTTATTCATTTTTGTTATGTTTGCATACAATTCTAACTATATTTTATTAATAACTTTTTTAAATAACTTAATTTCGATGTTTATTTGTAAATCTCTGTACGTTTTTCATAAAATTAATTATGAGCTAAGCAGTTTTATAGTTATTTGCCAGTTTTTAATTATTGTTAGCTTTCTATCTCTAATTAATAACTTTTAAACAATTTAATTTCGATGTTTATTTGTAAATCTATCAATGTTTTTCATAAAATTAAATGAGCTAAGTAGTTTATAATTATTTCCGTTAATAGTAATTCGAATACTAAGTATTCAACTGACCTTACTGTTCGAATTATTTAATATTTTTAACTTAATAAAATCCTAGTGCATGAAATACAAGAAACTCAAAAGTCTCCCCAAAAAGTAATTTTTCTTAATTCACGCTACAATTATTTCAATTTAAGCGTGACCTTAAGAAAAATTCGTTTTTTTCGGAGTCTTCCTTTTTGTATTTCATGTAATTACCCCAAATTAACGAATATAGTCAATTAAATCCTAGGTAATGCAAATATCACCAGCATGCCACATTTAGATTTACCGCCTAGAATGTACCTTTCAGACAAGGGCGACATCAAAACGCCACCTTCAGGGACTTTGTTTTCTCTTGGCAGGACTATATAAACTAAGCAAACATATTTATTAATTATAAAATATAAACAAATCAGTACAATAAAAACTAACCAATGTCCTTTAAACAATCTATTTTACGAATTGTCCTCATTTTCAGAATTTGCTTTTTTTTTACGAAAACTATTCATGGTATAAGTTGCAGGTAATAAAAACATGTCCTAGGCAGAGATATATACCACACTTGCTTTAGCAGTATTTTGTGTTTTTTCTCTGCTTTTCTTTTTGGCATGGTTCGCACAATCTTCTTTTCCTGCTATTTTCAACATTTTGACGAATTTCTACTTCCGATACTAGTGCGTACAGATTTCGGTAGTTTATCATTTGAGGTACGACGAACCATATGTTTATTTGAACTTTTTCGCTAGTTCGTGTAGAAATAATCGCCGACTCTTTGTAATACCACGATTTCCGGTAAATATAATTTGCGCATTTATACCAGCAACATTTAGCATAGTAAAGAAGATAACCATAGGCCATCGTGCGGTACCTCGAGCAACATTGTACGTTGCACATAACTTATCAATAGTGTCTACGCCTCCTTTAGTTTGGATTCATCATCTATCGAAGTGTTGAAATGTAGGCTGGAAATTAATGGAACAATTTTCCCTTTCTTAGGAACGTAAGAGACCATTGTCCCCTCTTTTCTAAAAGCAAAAACGCAGGACTTTTCATCTCGATGCTTTATAGGTTTCAAATCTGACGGGATTTGCCATTTATTTTTTTTAATGTTCCTACAAAAGATAACTTGGTATCTGCTAAATCGTTCAGTAGAGAAACATCACTAAACCAATTGTCAGCGGTGACATTACGACCTGCATTAATAATTGAAGCAGTTAGTCGCTTTGCAACATGTTCTTTTATTACTGAGTACAAATGGTCCTTGTGCCTGCTCACCTGCATATATCTCCAAATGTGACGTGTATAAATATCCGTGAGTCCACTAATCCAAAATTTTTAAACCGTATTTTGCAAATTCGACGGCAAATATTGGCGGAATATGTACTTCTCGTCAATTACAACGTTCTCACCGATTGAATAGTATTTTTTACAATTCTCGTCGAATTTCTCAAACATTTCTCTTACAGGACATACCTAGTCTATCAAGCTGTTTTCCTTGTGATCTAGTGTGTCTGTCGTCAAATCTGAGGCATTTGATTAAAAATCTAAATCTGGATAAACTCATTGTTAGCCTAAATGTTTCAATACCATCCCCAAGGTTTAAGCGGGAGTTTCCTGGAAGGTCAACCAACAGATTTTGGTTTCCCAACTTTATTCTTTCAGAAAACGGTATTTTCTTCCATGACATGGAATCAATAACTTGGCCTTTTTTTCGCTGATAAGCTATATAATGATCATTGTCTGATTCTTCAGACTCACTGTCTTCAACACTTTGCTCGGTATCTG
Organism: Vesta saturnalis; assembly: GCA_036346205.1. Lineage (NCBI taxonomy): Eukaryota > Metazoa > Arthropoda > Insecta > Coleoptera > Lampyridae > Vesta > Vesta saturnalis. The sequence continues at coordinate 2,317,455 of JARFJB010001893.1, read as the reverse complement.
AATTTTCAACTCTAGTCTCAATCTGCTCCTCTTCTTCAAGGTCGGACTCATGCGGTACATCAAATTCGTCTTGGTTGTCATCTGATTCATCGTCAAAAAGCATTTTATGAATCTCAGCTATATCCTTTTTATTCATTCAAAATAAAATTATAGTCGCGTGGTAATAAATATTAAATTTTGACAAATTAAAAATAGCAGGTAGTTTACATAGTACCACAAGCACAAGATAAGAACAAAAAAATTAAAATATAATGTAAGTAAAAAACTTACGTAGATTGTCGCGTGCACCTGTGAGGTGATTTTTCTTCACCGACAGAGATATATTACCGCTTTACGCTGTTCGAACGAAGGAATAGTACCAGTAACATAGCTGGACGGTCACGCCGCGCCACACCGTTGCACCGTAGGCGCAAGGCGTCTATTGGAAGGTTAATAGAAGCAAACAACAATAAATGATCAAAGAAGAACGATTCTTGACTTTCAACAGATATTATTATCTTTAATCCCATGTGTTATGACAAGTATTACTTGTAAAAACAAGTTTGATGCGTACACGTGTTGATTTTTGTAGATGCTTCTGATGAAATGCAGGACATTAAAAGAATAGGCAGACTAAGTCTTGATTTTCATTTTCTTATGAGCGAAGAACATAAATAAAGCATTGTTTCGTGAAAAATTGCGAGTGGGTGCGCACGCGCGCGTTTGTGTGAGCGATTTACTAAATATGACATTTTAGGTTATAAATAATACAGCTTGGCCTTTAGTCGATGTTTGAGAAATTTAACTTAAGAAATTAGTAGTGTGTATTCTCATGACTTCTTTACAAAGTGCTAGAAGGGTATTGATTTCAAATTTAATTTTTTCTTTCTGGCGTTTAAAAACGATTTTTTTTCTCGTTTAAAACTTTCTTTTCATTTACTAATTAAAAATACATATCAATGGAAATAATTAATAACTATTAATTACAAAAATATCTTTTGACCGACCTGTGATGGTATTTTTTATACATACGAAACTCACTAAACTGATGGCATACCTGTAGGACAGTTTAAAACATTTTCCCAGTCAACAAAAAATACTAGATTAAATATACATTAAAGATGTGATACCGCCAATTATAGGATAATTTACAAAATATAAGCATTATCTTTGTTATCAATAATTAAAAATGGCTATATAAATATTTTACTAATACCAAATATAAGTAATTAGTAATACATAATATAATGTATAAGTGTTAGTATTAATTTTAATAACTTTACCTAACATTCAGCTTAAAACAGAATTAAATATGTGTAAATATAGCTTTCAAGATGTGTTGTGAAGGTTAAACAGGATCAAGTTTTTCAAGAAGTTTGTTAAGGAATTGAATGAAACCATTATGAAATATATCAAGGATCGAGTTTTCACAAATAACTTTAAATAAGGGAGAATAAATCTCGAAAGTTCATTATATTTTAAGGGTCTCTCTTAAAGGTGTTCTATAACTTAAGCGGTAAAGTTCAGTAAATTGTACGCACATGGAATTTATGCAAACAGTAGGTAATTGAGAGAGGTAATACTATAATAATGTGGGTGTTGGTATTATTAAAGTGAACTAAACCAGATCGGAAGCAATTCAGTTCAGAATTCAATCGAAAAGCCGCATTAACCGCAAATAGGAATTTCTATCATCTTTGTCTTTGTTAGCTTACACAACAGTATTTCATATGTATTGCTTTGTTAACTGTTTACACTCATATTTTCATTCAATATTTTATCTGATTAAACAACCACAAAACTTTTCGTCTAAAGTTTTACATTTTAAATCAATATTGTACTTGTTAAAAGTGAATAAAACTGTAAACCAACTTTTTCTGTTAATTTGAGTAATATTGAAATGTCAACATCGTTGGATATTAAATGTGGTAAAACAAAATGATATTAAAGCAAATAAAACAATGAAAACTTAAATTCTCACATGGGAAACAAATAGCCTTAGGATAATATCTCTTGTTCAACAACACAAGTGCCTTTATTGAGGGTAATACAGATTTTGTCATTTTATTGTTACAAATACTATAAACACAACTCTCTTTTGCTCAGCCCTGATTGACGTGTTACGAAACGGTAATTATTACAGATAATATCCTCAACATACACACACACACACACATAAACACGATTAAATTTTAAATATCTAATACTGCGTTCGGTTTAATAGAAAAGTACGTGTACATCTGTATTCAAGAAAACCATAATATTGAAGATTGAACTGAAAAATGCAATAAATAAAGCCAGTAAGAAATAAACTCAAGAATGAGAATCGTTTTTTATTCTTCCAGTTCGATTTTAATCAAAAATCGTTTGGTTATTGTAAATTCAACGATTATACATTCTTATGCAAAAGTAACATCGTTCGACCAATCATAAGATTAGAAACTTGTTACGGGCGAAAATGAAACTAAAACGGCAGGTAACAGATAACTAGAGTGCACTGGACTAGCTCGGTGGGACAGAGAGCGTGGGCGTGTTTTTGAATTTAAAAATACTGAAGTGGTTAGTCGTATTGTCGAAAGTTGCAAATAAGGGTGCGCCGTAAGTAGAATAAAGTCAAGTAAAGGGCGCCAGACTGTTACTAAGACAATGTCGGTAAAGATACACCTGTGCACACGTGGATACATCAGCCTTCAACAGTCAAAATATCTCACTTACCTTACGTTGGCTACCTGCAGGTGCCCGTCGGAGAGGCTTCGAAACTTTAGCTCCAGACCAAATCTTAAAATATCCACATGCCCAAATACTAAAATAACGTGTGCGCAAAACAGCTGTTGGGGTTCAATGACTTCTTTAACTTTATATTTCGTTGCGTTACACCCAACGTTTGTGAACAAAATACACTCAAACACAATAAAAAAAAAATTAACGTTAAATGTTACGCTTAAACCTTATTAACTCAAATTTAAATACTACTCATCTCCAAAGCTCTGTCATTAATTGAACTCCAAACAAAATAATTGAACATAAACTAGATAAACGTCATATAAATCTCCTCTAATTGGTTACGTTAAACAACACAAAATATTTAACAAAACTAAAAAAAAACTGTATAACACTAAACGCTTCAATTTCAGGAAATTACCACTGGTTACTATTAAAATGATCAATAGAATTGAAATCCAAAATTTAGCTCTTAATTAATTCTTTACTTTGAATAATAAAATCACCACTTTTCGTAAATTATTGCTTTCACTGGTCGGGAAATCACAAATTAACACCATAAAACTCAATTAATTGTTCATCTATTATATCTGAACATCGGTAAACCAGAAAATACACAACAATGTACATCTATCAATAATACTTAAGGTTCAGTTTCAATCTTAAATGCTAGACTAAGAGAACATAAGTAGGTCAAACTAGTAAACTTACCAGATGCCTTAAGTTTAAATTACGGAAATGAAATTACCAAAATATGGTTAAAATTCAAAACTTTACATACCCAAATGGTCACTCAAAATCAATTTGCCATGCGAAATTTTCATATACATAAATTTGCAGTACATTTAATTAAGTAATAAAAAAAAACAAGATACCGAAGATAGCGCAAATAACAGCAGTTCGTCAACTTTTTAATTGAGACTAACGTGAGAGCATCAATTTCCGCAAAATAAAAAAAAAATGACTGCGTTTATTCGTTCATCAACAAATAGTATCACCAAATTTACAAACAAAGTTATGATAAAGCAATCACAATAACGTACAATTTGAGTTACCTTCTACACAGAACTCTTGAATACGTCTCCATCAGGAAGCAATGAAAGTAAAACGGGCGGGATCGACTTCAGGATACCTGCTGACTGTTCTCGATCGGCAAACCCGCGGCAATTTCCCAGTCTTAAATTTTGATACCGATACGCCCAAGTTCATTGTCCAGGACGTTATATAGTTTATGTGCACAAAACGAATAACTATTACGCACGAGATATTTACACACTTCTGCTTAATGTTTAACTAATTCGATAGCTCTATTTACAAGTCTCTTGAATATTAAAACGAAAAATGTTTATTTAGAAATTACTTACAGTGAGACTTGGTCTACCAAAGGCTGTTTAGAGAAGCACAAAAAAAACACAGGGTTCGGGCACACAATACTTCACCAAAAAATCCGCAAAAGCGATAAAAAAACTCCATAATTCAGGGAGCACTGGTTAAACACTGCTCTGATTTCGAAAAGGTAGGTCTAGTTGACCACGATACACCACATAAGGTTCTCTGGCCTGGTGAATCAACAAAACCGCACACAGGTGAAACGGACTCACAGTCCACGATATATTCAGTAGAACCGGGATCACCGACGGGAAAAGCGGTACCCTCCCGCATACCATAACTTCCTTCATCAGATCAAGACCAAGACTGAGGACGTACATTTAAAACTTTTTCAGTTACGCCATATTCGATTTTAAAAACGCATTACATTAAAATTATAAAACGCGGTATAAACGATAAGCCCCTTCCATAAATGGTCGAGAGAAATTACGTCTTGCTACGAACTGTAATCCTAAAGGGCATCTCAGAATGCAAAAGCAACGTCAGATTTTACAGCAATCGAGATAAAATGTTATCGTTAAGTTATTTTTCCTTAATACTTATTGTAACAGCTAAATATTGCCATCTTCTATAATGATTTTTAATTGAAAGTGAATCGGTAAACTGTACTGCAATAGAATCTTGGTTCCGTTCCTCAAATGGAAGTTAACAGAAACATAATACGAAAAACTTTATTTTTTTAAATTTTATTTCTCAATAACAAACGGCGTTTTTAATTTTAAACCTTACGAAAATTTATATAATAATTACGGTCTTAATTAAATTAATTCCAACAACGAAATTCACTTTAAACTAAATACGACAAATTCTAATCCGAAATACAATATTAAGCAAACGATATATCAATTTAATTTTAACTTTATGAAGACACATAAAAACAACAAATTTCGTTAGCGTGAAAGCGAGAATTGAGTAAACAGAAAAAGAAACGAAAAAAAATACGTATATATACAGGACGTTCAAACACACATTGGAAACTGCACCCAACGTAATCATAATTATAAATATATATATATATATATATATATATATATATATATATATATATATATATATATATATATATATCATGATTTAGTAACACAACGCAACATTGTTACCAAATAATGTATTATTTATGTTAATATGTGTTCAGGGTAAATATATATAAATTTCAAATACATATTAAGGTTTATATTAAGTTTCTGTTGATTCATTACTTTAAAATTAAATATTTGCCAAATATTTCTTGATTCATACATATTTAATATGTCTGCTATCATCAGATTACAGCTAAGCACACATACACATTTTCATTTTACGATCTACAAGAACATTTGACCCATATAACCCTAAAAGTTTGTAGAATCCGGCTCAGCATGTACGTCGCATAGATTACGTTGCTATAACACGTGTAGTCCCTTAAACTTTAGTAATACATTCGTAATCAATAAAGATACAGGAAATCCATCTAGATGTACGAAAACCACAGATATTTTGCATAGAACACTGTTCCGATATGTATGTCAGATCAACTTAATCCAAATTGTATCCTTCACTTATAAATCGAAAAATTGATAACCTCCCTAAGATACCGTATAAAGTAGATATATTTTTTATTAAGGTATGTTAGTATATTATTTATTTTATTGAAAAGGTACAGAAGATGGCACGAAAGAAGCATAATAAAAATAAGTTACTAAGAATACACTTTCTGTCCTCATTTTTATAAAGGTTTACAATCCTTCATTTCGGTATTTGCTTGGATAGCATGTAATTCTGGCTACGTATAAAAACCATCTAAAGGAACTTTTGATGTTTAAGTAGAGGCAGTAGGTAATATCAATACAAATGTACTAATATAAATTTATTTCAGACTTTTGAATTGGAACACGTTTTTTTTTTGTACAACTGTTTAAAAATGTAATAGTAACTTATAGATCAAGGGAATAACTTAGGCGTTTTAGGCCCGGCATGTTTCTCAAACGCAAAATGGAAATTAAATTGACAAATATAAATATCTGGTGTGGAACAATCTACCACCTTCCAACTTACAAAGTGGAAATGATTATAAATGAAACAATACATAATTATGCAACCACTTTTATAATACGTACACAACCAGAAAACGTGGTAAAGACAACAATGTTAGATTAGGGGTTAATAGACATTTAGATGCTAACTTGAAAAAACGATTTCCAAACTGCCGTTTAAGCTTTTTAAACTATTTAATAAATACTTAAGGCTTATTTATCAAGAAACTTTATAAAAATAAGTTATATAAATTGAATTATCCTTTAAAAATGTCTTCATATTTTCCTGTAAAATTTCTGTTTAGAAAATTATGTGTCGTCTTAAAAAATTGCATCAAATATAATTCATTTATAATTTTATCCTTCAAATATGCAGCTATTTCAAAAATATTTGATAATAAAAATAAGTAAAAAAAAACATTTTTAAAAAATGCTTTTCCAAATGTACTAAAAGGAATAGAATAATTTTTTTATCTACCCATTAACTTCAAAAATTTTTGTGACCAAAAATAAAAGTGTGCGGTGCTCTTTGTAGTGCCTTGCACTTCATTGTTTGAATGTAGGTGTTGATAGGCTTTGTTATAAGTATAAAATATCATGTATCATTTATTTTTAGTCACAGAAATTTTTGATGCTAATGGGTAAATAAAAAAATTATTTTATTCTGTTTAGTACATTTGGAAATAAAAGCGTTTTTTAAAATGTTTTTTTACTTATTTTTATTTTCTACTTTTTAGTCGCTTGGGTGTAAGTTCCAACAAAGAAAGAAACTCAATTTTTCAAGACCCTAGTTTTATAAACAAAAATTTCTAACTTACTTGGCCAATATACATATGTATGCCGAAATTCAGCTCAACCGGAGATCGGAAAATAGTTGATTTTTTTTGACCGAATATAATACTTTGAGCCCCCCGGGCGCAGCCCCCTGATATTGAACTCAACTTGTCGTATATGTTTGTGCATGCTAAAAACGTAAGTCCTGAATTTCAAGGCCCTAGCTTTAAAAACAAAAATTTCGACCATATTTGGCCAAATTTAGCAGCAAAAGTCAAAGCAAAAAACACATATTCGTGTATTGTCATCAAGAATACGCATGTATGCCAAATTTCAGCTCAATCGGAGATCACGAAGTAGTTGAAAGTTCACAAGATTTGAACCGAACCGACAAAGTGAGTTGAATAAAACTGTTAAAAAACAAAAAAACTCCGCCTAATAAATCCCTCTTACCGCTATTGGATTGAGCCCATTGGTGTTATGTTTTTCAAGAATTCTTTGTTATTCTATATAAGCTTACTTAAATTTTGGTGATTTCGTGTTGACTAATCACATTTTCCTTCTCAAAACTTGTTTAAAGTTCATTTAAAAAAAAAAAAAAACTAAATTATTTATTCACCTCTATTTAGCAGAAATTTAGAATATTGGTTATACAGTCATGATGTATTGAAGTCTCGTTCTAAAACATTTGATCGACCGAACCTATATATTACACACAATAACGTCGTTCTAAAAGTATGACACTATCTTAAAACCACAAAATAAGATGCGCCTTCAGGAAGCGTCAGTAATGCAATGGGAAATGAGCTTTTGTATCGTGAATCGTGTTTGCTTTAGAAATGAGATGGCACATCGAACTTTGTATAAAGGAATTTGACTGGAAAACAGACAATAGAGCGCCGGACTCAAGTTTCTGAATTCTAAACAAAACTTTTCTATAAATTTCCATGCGCTCTCAAACATAAGTTTGATTGGAAATCAATTTGAACACAACTCTGAAAGCTTTACTACAAAAGCTGGTTTTTAAAAAGGAGTTATTTGAGCATTTTAATTAATTTTTTAATTAATTCAGGTAATTATAATTATACAATGAAGTTTTTCATAAAAACATCATTTTTAAATAATTATCTGACGTTTTGCTTGTGAAATACCTTTTCGTTGCGTTGTACAGTGTGATCGAATTTTGACGGAATGAAATTGGCTACCTTCATATTAATACATATAAATCAATTACGTTAGAAAAAATGTGTTTCGTATCTTTTGTTATTGTCCAAAGGTTAAAAAACAAAAAAATTACCGATTTTTTTAGATATAACTTCTTTATTAACGAATTTATTCAAAAAATGATCTTGAAAGCACTTTTTAACGTAGATTACAGTAATAACTATCACAATAGTTATACTAGCTGATTAGGTAGTCGATAGAAGTACTTGTTTTTCATCCGAGCAGCGCGGGTTCAAAACTGACCGAGGCAATGGCGGCTGCTCCCCCTATTCAGAACCATAAAAAAATAAATTATTGCATGTATTTAAAAATATATTACGTGAATACAATATATTTTAGTAAAATGCAATAAATATTAATATTTATTGAATTTACAATACATGACATTTTAAATATTACACATGTTCATTGCACTCGTCTAAAACACGTTTTAAACAAAAATAGAACTACACAGATGTGAGCCGAAACGTTCTATTAGGCATTTTCAAGTACGTCACTCTGACATCACAAACTCCGCCTCTAACAGCTGATCTTGGACAACTCGTGTTAGTGTTTCATACGAACCTACGTGTTTTGCAGTGATTTTTGAGTGTTTTCTCCAGAAATATCGTGATAATTGACTTATTATTAGTATTAGTATATAATGTTAAGATATTTCATAGTTAATTAGTGAACATTATTAGTGTATATTATAGTTGGGTTAGATTTTATGAACACGTATTCGTGACTTTACGACATTGCAGTTGAAATTTGTTAGTATTTTGTTACTTGCTTTAATAAAGTCAAGCCCATGCGAAGTTTGGTAAAAGAAAAAATGGCTTTAAGTGATTCCACCATATGCTTGTGAAATATAAGATATTGAGCCTGCTGGTGTTATGCCTATGAGAACTTTGGTAGTGTTATGTTTATAGGTAGACTAAGTTGTGCACTGTATTTCCAATTTTGTTGTCTTTTGCAATTTAATTGCAAAGCAATCTATAATTATGGTGATGCTATTGCCAAATGTCTGTTTAAAACAAGGTGGAGTTGCTTTTATTAATTTGTCTCATTTTAAGGCCATAGAATTAATTTACATAGTCGAAAGTACATTACATTTAGTGTCGAATAGAACATTCTAGAAATCGTTGGGATACTAACACTAAATGTATAAGTAAACAAAGTAAAACTTAACCTGAGTTTTATTAACCGCATCCAAAAGTGGTTGTGCTTATTTGTAATAACTGCTTGTCGTGTATTTTGATATAAGTTTCAAGTAATTTTGTAAATATTATATTGAAACCCTTATAGCTTGGTATTCCAGTGTAGATAATATACGCATTTGAACATATCATAGTCAAAAGAGCCCCATCTTGAATGTAATTCTTTAATTTGGGGAGTTTGATAATAACTAACCTAAAAATCGCACGAACTTTTCAATATTATGTAGGATAATTGTTCACTTCATTCACGTATTTCTGGTGAATGATACCAATACAATCCTCATCTACAAGTATTAGCACAGAAACATTATCACCGCCTACGATTTTCGATAAAATTGACAATCACATCCTATAAGAACGTGTGTTAAAGTTGTCTAACATCAGGTAAGGTCACATGTTGTGACGTCACTTGAAAATGCCTATTTGAATTTAAATGGAGTCCGCGAATTCGTCCGATGCGGGCTATATTGCCAGTAATGTAATTTTATATTGCCTGTGGGATCAAGCGACATGAGCCTCAGCACTAAATAAAACCATTACTTCCTTTATATTTCAGAATGACCATTGGAATAAATGTTTCTCATAGTTATACATAAAAAAGATAAATAATGTAACTTTTATAGTAATTTTCACGAGTCCGAGCAGTTGTGTCACCAATATTAATACTGTCAGGAGACGCCGATGTTGTCAGATTGTAAAAAATAGCAGTTTGACAATTGTCAAATCTCAGATTCAGGGGTTATGTTTATTTTATCACAATAATAAAACTTAAGTTTTAAGAAAATATGCGTTATGTCAAATGTTTAATGTCATAAATGCTTGACAATACCGGACAGAATTGCCAACCTATGTCAGTTTTTTTTTTTATGATTGTGGACCTGAACAGGCTAAATTAGACCTATCGTGCTAAAGCACTCAGGAACACTTAGGAGGATAGAGGGGTAATAATTCTAATTCTATCTACATCCTCTCGTGCACAATAGGCGGGTTCTAAAGGTGGTAATGAACCAAGTTTATGACGCAACTGCTCTGACTTGTGAACATTGGTATAGTCATTTAATAATGAATACCACCAAACTAAAGTTACTTGAATAATAGTTTTTTTATATATTTACAAGATAAACTAAAATTACGAGCAACTAAAAAATGGGTGGCTAAGGTAATAAAAACGGCTTAATTATTGATGGATTTTGTGTATAAAAAATACATTTTACTTTAACAATAAACTGAATTACTTTACTGTGAATACTAAGAATGCTTAATTTTTTTTTTTGCGTTTCTGCATACAATGCTGCGAAAATAATAGTGATTTGGATAAGTATGAATCAACATATTAGGTGAGATATATTTATTTATTTCCATTTACTTTGTCAAGCGCAGACTCCTTTACACATTTTTTTTGAATTAATTATTTGATAATTAACCTGTTTCAATTAAATTGCAAAACTCATCAAATAAAATATATATATATATATATATATATATATATATATATATATATATATATATATATATATCCCTGCGACGGTGTTTTAGAAACGTTATGATTTTTCTACGTCAGAGTCACCTCTAGTCTAACAACCAATCTCTGCATTAGGATTACCGCCAGAAGCCGTTCCCGCCTTCCGACGTTTACAATAAAACCGTAAGACGAGTTACTCTCATTCTCATTCCTTCCGCATTCTCAGTCCGAGCGTAGTCCCGCGCAAATCACCACGGGTCCCCTTTGAGGACCCAGGGCTTTTTCATCCTCATTCTCCGTTGAGTCAACTCGAATCAATTCGCCCGCCATTATTCCAAGACAACTGCTTAAATCTGTGGTCTCCTGCATTTAAGTTAATTACACAACCGTACACATACGCTAGTAGACGACGCCACGCTGGGGGTAATTCCCAACGTAGTATTCTACTTACCTCATTGGATAGAAATGCGGACTGCCTGAATTCTACCGATTCCCGGTGTATGAATTAAATAGCGCAACAAGTAAAAGCCCAGAATATTTTAATTGATATTCTATACGTATTTTACACAAACGCACTCTAACACGCCTTCATCGGCAAATTAGAAACGTCGTGCAGGGAGCCTACATTACGTAAAACAGTGAGTATTACATTTCAATCTCATCTAACGTAATTTCCAGTTTGAAGTATACTTCTTAGTAGAAGTCCTGAAACCGCTTCCCTAACCGCTCGCTCATCGTGAGTTATCCAGAGGATAACATAAATGTTCCTTTATCCTGTCAGCCTGTTTATTTAACAGTTCTGAATACCGAAAGGCCCCAAAGATTTAAAGGTCTTAACGCCGCCCCAGGCTAGATATAATTGTATTTTTATATAACATTGTAACCCAAAGTTGATTTTGTTTTAAGGGAAACTAACGTTGGCTATAAATTTCAACATTAGTTTAATTTATCTTTCCAAACATGTATATGGTACACATACTCACAAAATTGAGTTTTTTATAATAGATATTGTTAATTAATAATACTTACTTATATCAACATTAACAAGAAAAATATATGGTTAGCTGTGAAAACAAATAAAAGCGATAGATTATTAAGGTTAGTGGAAAAATTTAGTAATAATCGTAAATAGTAACAAAATTTATAAATGTTGAATTATGGAACTAACGCCTGCTTTTTAATGATTTTGTTTCTTTCAGAAATTATTCCTCTATAATTGATATTTGTAAATTTCATTTCTCAATATATCCCATAAACAGAAGTACGATCAGGTTAAGTCCAGTGAACACACTGGTGTTCAGATTTAGTTATCAGGAAGAACAATGTTTAAAAATAATAGTAGTGGTATATTTTGTTTTAGTTTTCAACAACATTATTTGTATTTTAAAATAGTCGGGTGTATAGTTTCATAAATCAACATAAATTGTACCCACAGGTATATTTACTTCATATTGCGACCTAATCCTTTGGCCCACAAGTATTTCGAAAAACAGTCGATAACCACTAATATATACTTATAGTCCTTATTTTGTTTGTCATATGTATTAAATTCAGCCAAATCTGCTAGCCAAAGGTCATGAAAACTTTCAATTATTATTTGCCTTCGTATAAAATTATTTCTTGCAGGTTTGTGCAATTCGTTGACGAGTTGTAATTTGAACATGCTAAAAATTTATCCACAATTTCTTTAATATGATATAGTTTTTGTTCCAACGCTAGATAAGCGTTCGAGCTTCCTTTAAAATCTTTCTGAACTGCTTGTAGACAAAATAATCAAAGCATCATCATGAATGTCAAATTAATTGAATCTTGATAAATAGTATTGCTTAGTGATGACATCTTGAGGATCTAAGGAGTTTGACAACATTGTTGAGTCTCTTGTTCTCGATATCAAATTAATTATCATCAATCAGTTTAAACTGAGGGGTTAATTTCTTGAATTGATACTGGACATGCGAACGTCCAAATCTGTCAAGGGGCATTTTAGTTATGATATGCCCACTCAATGAATTCTCATTTATTCTGTTTAAAAAACGACTGTTCGGTTTTTCAATATATCCATCATCATATAGTTCTTCTACAATTGATATTATGTCATTTATGACACCTGCGTTTCCAGCCAATTTTTCGCCCAGTATACCTCTAGACCACAAATTAGTTCATGTACATCGTTCCAATATTTATATTCAAATCGGCCTATCTGCTAATTCCTTAAAAAACATAGCTCCACCTCCCTTGGTTATGAGCAATGATGATAGCAAGGGTTTGATTGTATGTGTATACTTTTTGCTGCGGCTTCCTGGAATTTGTCCACTTACATCATAATCTCTACTTTCAACGTTCATAGCTTCTAAAATACTTCTGCACTTTTCTCTATCTTTTGAATTTATTAGATTTAAATCGGGTTCATTCATAAAAAAGCAGATCATATCAACCTGGAGTTCCTTTATACGTGACCCCATTAATAATCATATCGTTTCCTTTAATTATAACGGGAGTATTACCAATTGTCCATTTGTCTGTTTTGTATCATAGTGGACTCCATAAGTATGATCAATAGCCTCTTCAGCATCCCTGATAATACGTTCAACGTACATACGAGGCAATTCATTGTACTGCTAGAGAAATTCTTCTGTGATGGTTTCATTACGGGTAGTAGCATCATCTGTGATGCTAAGAGATTCATATTCATCTTCTTCTTCCTCAGTATTAATCTCTCCCACGACAGATGTGTCTAAGAAAGATGGTGTACGAAGCCCTGGAGGAGGATTTCTGTGAAAAAACTGTAGCTGAGCTAGCAGACTAGTAGCACCCTTTCTTGAATCACCTAAAGGAGTGAAGCCTGGTGCCTTTTGAACTTGAGTTAGTGGACTAGTGGGGGTAGTAGCGCGCTTTGTTGGAAATATGAGTAGAGGTAGTGTTTTGAATTTAACGTTAATGAGCCCTTTTTAGGTGTTTTAATATTTTTATCTGGACCGATTTTATTTACTATTTCAGTTAGAGGTTCTATTAGAAGCTTATAAGTACTTTCAAATGAGTGTGTAATTAACTGTCAATTTTGCAAACTGTTTGTTCACAATTTCGTTCTGAACTTGGGAACAATGCCAAGAGTACGTCAACGTCAACATTTTCCCCAATTGGCTGATTTTGAACGTGGCTGTGTTATTGGCATGAGAGACGCCGGACTTTCGTTAAGAGAAATTGCTCGTCGTGTTAACCAAAATGTTACAACGGTATTGTGATGTTGGTCCAAATGGTCCGAGGAAGGGGTGCAACAACGTCGCTCTGGATCTGGACGTCCCCGCAGGACTACACATCGTGAAGAATGTCGCTTAAAACTTTTGACCACAAGAGACAGATTTCCCACAACTCGATCGATTGCAAATGATTGGATGAGAGGTGTAAGACTCAGAATGTCAATGTCATCTGTTTATCGCCGGATAAGGTCTTATGAGCTGCGTTCATATCGTCCATTTTGATTTCTTCCTCTTACACCACTTCACCGTCTACGTAGGTTAGAATGGAGTAACGAAAGAGCAAATTGGGTGCAAGAATGGCATAGAATTGTGTTTAGTGACGAGTCCCGACTTTGCTTGTGGGCCCACGATGGTCGTAGGGGGGGGGGGGGGGTCAGGCGAATGCCTGGAGAACGTAAAAGTCCAACATTTTTTTGTGGAACGCAACACAGCCCTCACACAAGGAGTGATGATATGGGGTACAATATGTTACTGTAGGAGTTCACCCTTGGTCTTCATTGATGGCAACTTAAATGCCACTGGTTATATTGCCAATGTGCTAGAACCCGTTGCGCTTCCATATCTTCAGGGGCTGGAAAATTCCATTTTCCAACAGGATAATGCGCGCCCTCATATGGCAAGGGTTACAACATGTTTTTTGGAAGAAGCTAACATTTCCGTCCTCCCATGGCCTGCTCTGTCGCCTGATTTGTCGCCATTGAACATGTATGGGATGAGGTCGGTAGGCGACTGGATAATTTACCACACCCTCCAGATAATTTACACGATCTCCGGCTACGGATTCAAGAAGCTTGGGTTGATATACCACAGGCAGCTATAGATCACTTGATCGATAGCATGCCACGCCGTCTAAATTAGTGCATTACAAATCGTGGCGGAGCAACTCATTATTGAAAGAAACATTTTTAGTTTTTATTCTTTTGTTTTCAAATTTTAATCGGTTGTTTGTTGTAATGAAAGACAGCGTTGACGAAAATTTCAATAAAATCGTTCAATAAATTCTAGGTGTTGCAATTTTTATGGAAGTCGGTATATTTAGGCTTGTTTTGATTTGGATTAAAGCTGATTAGATTTTGGCAGAAATTCAGCGGGGGTTTATTATGGTCAGTTTTTGGTTTTTTATCAAATATGTCTAAATAGATGCATATTTCAAATATATAAAAATACCTAAATATAGATCTTAAACATATCGATTAATTTTATTCTATACAATTTTTTGATATGACGCGTAATTTAGCGGCAAAAAAATTGCTAAGATAGAACTTAAGTGTTAGTTCAAGTTTTTTTCATTATCTGAATAACGATTAATTTTATAAGACAAAGTGTAAACGCATTTTTTAAAGAAAATTTAATTGTACATAAATTTTCTTCCTAAAGTTTTTTAATGTAAACGGCTTTGGAAATTTTTTTACGGTAACACGTATTTATATCTATAAATCTCTATCTGACAAGATAGAGAGAACGTCACACTGACATAGATTTTTGTTTTTGTTTTTACAATGTTGCCTGTTTTCGTTATGAACGTATAAAAAAAGACGTTGCATAGTTATCCTAAAAAAATTGTAATTAAAATTATTTCATTTCTTTTAAGTTAGCATCTATATGTCTATTAACCTCTGTCTTTCATAAAGTTGTAAACGTCTGTTTGACATACATTATTGATTTTGGGTTTACACTGTTGACAATTTTCGTAATGAACTGCTTATAAAAGAGGTTGCATAATTATTGTTAAAAAAATGTTATTAAAATTATTTCATTTCTTTTAATTTCCATTTTGTAAGTAGGTAGGAAGGTCGTATGGTACTTCACACCACATATTTTTGTTTAATTTCATCTCCTTGTCATGCATTGTGGCAAAACGGATTTACTAAACAGGTACTGGTTTACCTAGAACAGATAGATGTTTATACTGAACAGATAGCTGTTAATACCTAAATGGATCAGTAACTACTAAAATACTGAAAGCAGTTTAAGATATTATATATCATCATCATCAAACCTTTCCCTATATCGACCATTATTAATTTCTTCATCCTTGTTTATGCTTATGGTGGGAGTTATATGATCCGCATATATACGTTTTAGGTTTAACTCATGTTGCTCAAATAATACAGGGTTATGTTAAATGATGGACCCATTTTTAAAGATTAGTATTTATTAACCCATTATGACCTGAATTATTTTTTGATTGAAAAAAAATAAAATTTATACAGAAACAACTTTATTTCAGAGTAAGTAACGTAATTTTGATAGCCAAAATAAAAATTTATTATTTGATCCCAAAATAATGCATGTTGCATATATGCAACGCTGCTAAGCTCTTAGATTACTGCATTTTCATACAAAATCAAATTTTGTAAATTTACATAAATTATGTTTGCGTATGAAAAATATAATTACATTGAATGCATAAACCAAGATTATACTTGCTGCACATTGTTCTGCATATAGCCGTGCAACCTTCTCCTGCGCAACGTCGCCTTTTTTTGTCAGGAATTTGAACTAATAAATGCTTCAAGTTGTCATAGCGAAGTTCATCGGTAACACGGTTTAGAGATACACTAAATTTTGAGGTAGAAGGCCTTGCGGCAACTTTTGGAAGGTTCCGATACTTTGTCAAATAATACTGTACCAAGTATCTTCTAAATTCCAACTGAGTTGTCATATTTCCCGACTTTTTCTGAAGGATCCAAGAATTGTGTACGCTAACGTCTAAAAGCCATGTAAAAATGCTCCACCACCATTTTTTAGATCGAATGGAAATTCTGTAAGTAGAAATACCTTCATCCATTAGGTCTGTGCTTCCCATGTTCTCATTATATTGGCTAATTAAATTGGGCCTTGGCACAGCAACTACTCTTTTCTCTGCTTGACTATAGCGTTTCACATTATTTACAGGATTAACACCATGGCATGTAGAGACAGCGGTAACAACATTGTTATCAGTCCATCTGACAACAATTACTCCATGGTCCATGTCTATTGCAGATGAACAATCACCACGTTTACCTTTTCCCATAATTTTTTGCTTGTGACAAAACAATTTTTAGGTATTCGATTTTCGCGTAGTGTTCCAGTGCCTCCGTAACCATGTTCTCTCAAAAAAGACAATAAGGTTATATTTGTAAAGAGATTATCAAAATAAAATCTGTAAGGCAAATGATTGGAAGGAATCTCGTTTATCATAGAAACTAGTGGAGCTGCGCATTTCCCAAATAGATTTTCGTTTACATCATTGGATTTTTTCCCTGGTATAAATCAAAATTTAAAAGATATCCATTTTTAGCATTTAGGCACTACATTTTATAACCAAATCTTATTTGTTTGCCCCGGATAAATTGTTTGCAATTGTGTCTTCCATAATATTTTATCATGGATTCGTCAAAATCTAAACACTGTTCAGACTCAAAACTTTTTATGAACCTCTCCTTGGGTTTGTCATTAGTGGTCTTACTTTATAAGCCTTGTCAGATCGGTCAATTTTAGTGTTATCGGCCAGTGAACATACCTCATAATTTGTACAAAACGGTCTCTTCGTATTGTATCAGACGCAAGTTGATTTTTCATATCAGAAGCAGAATCCCAATAATGTCGTTTGCCTGATAAGTGATTATAACCAGACAAAATTAAAATTGCTATAAAGCAGCTCATTTCTTGACCAGAAATTTTTGGATCAGTAGAATTTTTAAAAATTGCATAATTTGATGCTTCTTGAATTAAATATTTAACAATATCATCATCCACAATTGTCTCAAAAATTTCAACTGGGGTGAGATCTTTATATTTGGTATAATCTGATGGAGGAAAAGATTTTACATGATTATCCAAATCGCCTTGTACCCAATTGATATGGTCTTTTACGTTCACCTTTTCCGTATGGAGAGTTTCTAGGCCTCTTCTTTGATCTTGAATGTCGACATCGTTTTCAGTAGCAATTTCCGAATTTACTAATTTCACTTCAACTTTAGCACGAAGTTGTGACCCACCCAGATTGTCTAAAGTGCCGCCCTTGGTTGAATAACCAGCTTTAGCACACACAATACAGATTTTAACGTACTTTTATGTTACAGTTTGTAAAGATAACATCTTTCCGAACACATAAAGTAGTACCACCTAGTAATTATGTTAAGAAACTTATGAAATACAGATAATTCTATAGACATCTGCAATCGTTGCACATATGCAACGCAAGGTCATAATGGGTTAAAGTACAAATCCAAAGTGAACAATCTTTATACCAATGGAAAGTGGAAGTTTCAAAGTTTTTTTTGCAATACATTATAAATGTTCAATGTGCCCACCGTCTGCTGCACGGCAAACATCTATGCGGTAGCCGAACTCGTCCCACACACGAGAAAGTGTATCTACTGTTACTGAGTGCACGGCCGCAGTGATACGGTTCCGCAGATCGTCCAGAGTTATTGGTAGAGGTGGGACGTAAACAGCTTCCTTAACATAACCCCATAAGAAATATTCACATGTGGTCACAGGTACGTTGTTCCAGTTACAGTTCAGAAAAATGGTCCATAAACCCTTGTACGGGAACGGCACGCGCTTACCTTCGGTGAGTCTCTATGGTATTGTAATGTTAAACGTGGATTTTACAAACCTCATATGCGAACATTGTATCTGTTCACTTTTCCACTAAGGTGGAAAGTCGTTTCGTCGCTAAAATGAAACTTTGATGCTTCCTCTTTCCATTGGTATAAATATTGTCCATTCTTGATTTGTACTTTAATAAATACTAATCTTTAAAAATATGTGCATCATTTAGCATAACCCTGTATAATTAGATTCGTATTATCATGAATTAATTGATTTGGAATTTTACTGTAAGTTTGACCCGAATAGAAACAGTTAATATCATTATGCCTACACAGAGAAAAATATGCTCTAATGTTATCTTGCTTTCCACAAGCGATATCAACGAAGATAAAAATAGAGTTTGATTTTGCACAATTAGGTTCAATCACATCGTGATTATCACTGAACGTAAAGGAACCTATATCCTTCATTGAGAATACTCTCTTTTTCGTATAGCTTGAGAGGTCCCACTGCAGGGATGCAGATGGCGCTACTCTTAACTCTCACATACCAACATCTTTTGTGGCCATTTTATATACGTTCAGAGTCGAGATATATCATGACAGATCTACCCGCTCCTGATAAGTCACAACAATGACGAAACCGGTCGGGTAGAGGTCTTGTCATGGCGTTCTCGAGTCTGCACACAAAGAAAGCCAAGTCATACTGGTGGGACTATGTTAACAATTTTGTTAATAATTCGTGCGTGTGCGTGCGTGTACGTGTGTGCGTGCATGCGTGCATGTGTGTATGTGTGTGTGTGCGTGTGCGTGTGCGTGTGCGTGTGCGTGTGCGTGTGCGTGTGCGTGTGTGTGTGTATGTAATAACGTTGATTCTTCATGTGTTGTCTCGCGTCTGCTGATGTTGCCATTAACGTGTTACTCGAAACGAAATGATATACTGCTGCCAGGTTTTCTGTTCATAACTGGTGTATACTTTTACCACTTTCACTTCGGCTGCTTTTTACTATAATACGTATACTAAGTGAAAGATTTGCAATCTAATTTCGACGTTTTCGTGTTCCCTGAGTCGAAAAACATCGATTTCCTGAAAAAAAGTTGGTGTATGTCTGTGTGTGGCTCTAAGACTATTTGACCGATTTGAATGAGATTTGGATATCTGAAAGTTAGGTATAAAACTGTCTTTTCATAAAAATCAATTAATGGAGGACGAAATGAGCGTGGTTTTCTAGGTGGCGCATTTTCCAAACCTGAGCCATAGAGGCTATCTCTGGTAAAAAGTTAATACCTCTAAACCCCAACCGAACAAAAATTTTCGCAACATTTTAATTTCAAAATGGCGACCAATATGGTTATTTCAGCACTTTTCGGCGCTTGCGCTGTCACTAAGAAACCATAAAAGCTACTCGGAATTTGAAAATCACAACTTGTAAACAAAAGTACGTGTTTTAGAATGGTTTGTAAATATATTTTTTTAATTTGCATATAGTATAGGTACATATATAGAAAATATAATCACGCTTATAGGATTTCTCTAATTTATTCAGGACCGGAGTTAGGAATTTTTAAATTTGAACATTTCAATCCCTTATAACTATGCTTCTAATAAAAATGAAATCTTGATATTAAGGGATTATATAGTAGACATAGATAGCTACAAAACTGTTATATTGGAATCATTTTAGCATTTCCGGTTTTGCCGAAAATAACAAAAACATATTATTTTTTAATTGTTTTAAATATTTTATTTCAAAGTTTTAAAAACAAAGTATTTTAACACTAATTTCTCATGCTATCCTAATATGTAAAAATATACAGTGGTTTGCAAAATACAGAATGAATAAGATAAACATAATTTTTGTAGGTAAGCATATATTATTATATTGCAAGTTTTCCGGAGTTAGGAATTGCTTCGGGCAGCTGTTAGTTTCCTCATACGAGAAAGTGTTGTGTGGAAGTCTATCGGCCAGATTTCTTTCTTTTTTACAGTCATTAGTTTCCTTATTACCTACACTAACTTTGTTTTTTTTTAAGGGAACTTTTGTATTTTTACACCGTTGTAAAGGGCTAAAAATTTTGGATTCAAAAATGTATGCATGTGTAATTAAAAATTTATAAATAATTTCAAAAATAAATATTTTGATTATTATTAAGCATAATGTGTTGACATATCGAGTTAACCGTGTAAACAAATCAGCGTCGCCTTTACAACTAAAAAAATTACGAAGAGCAAGTTAATTATAATTGAAAAAATGTTCCAAGTTAAGATTAACATCAAAGGTTCCATTTAATTTACATTCTAAAGATTGAATTTAAATTTAGCACATTGGTAACATTATTAGGTTAAACTAAAGTATAGAATTGATGAACTAAAAATTATTAACAAATAAATTTAGGTTTAAAAACTAGTACTAATTACAACGAATTTTCAAATATGTGTTACTATTTACACAACAATTTTGGTTTCAAAAATGTAATCATGTATAATTAAAAATGTATAAATAACTTTAAAAATCAATATTTTAATTATTATTAAAAATAATGCGTTGACATATCGAGTTAGCCGTGTAAAACAAGTGAATATCGCCTCAACAATTGCATAATTGTCATTCGGGTGAAAATTTGTTTTCTTCTCGTTCAGTTAATTTGAGAGCAAATAAAATGGCAGATTATTTTGATAATCACACTAAGGTTGATATGTTAGAGCAAGAGATTTATATTCGGAAAGATATCCTGAAAGAAGGTGACCATCTCGTATGAGTTATGACGTTTAGGCGCTTGGAAAGCAATTTGAGAATTTAAGGGGCACTTTCAAAAATTATAAATGTACGTCCTCATTATCGTCGTCAAGAAGTTATTAATGCTATTGAAGAGAATCAATCATTATCGACAAGAAAACTAGGAGAGATGACAAACCTATCTCATGCAAGTTCATGTTTGGAACATACTTCGTAAAAATAAATATCGTTCTTACAAAATAAATTTAATGTATAGTTTACATGAAGGACGCGCTGAAAGAAGATTGGAATTTAGTTAATTGCTTATCCACGAATATGAATATACTACTACGATTTTAAAATAAATAAAGGTATTTTTAATAGAAATATTCATCAACAGAAAATCAAAGCCGATTTATGCAGGTGAGACCTCAAGTTCGGTTTAGTTTGAATGTTTGGTGAGGAATATTTAATAGTAGGATAATAGGACCTTTCGTAAATGAAGGTAATTTATATTCCGAAAGATATTTGCACTTTTTACAGAACGAGTTGGAACATTTTTTCTTCTCGATATTCCACTAAATCAACTTAATTAACAGTTAAGAGAAAGAATGATCACTGCTCGCAGAAATGTCACAAGAATTCATCTTCGACGTTCTTCAGAACATTTTCTCAAAAGGTGCTTGCTGTGTTTACAAAACCAAGGTCGTCAATTTGAACATTTATTGCGAATTGTGATGTGCAAATAGTTTTAATAGTTGAAAATTCGTTTTATTTAATAGTTGTGTAAATAGTAATACATAGTTGAAAATTCGTTGTAATTAGTAATAGTTTTTAAATCTAAATTTATTTGTTAATAGTTGTTAGTTCATAAATTCAGTTTAAACTAATAACGTTATAAATGTGATAAACTTAAATTCAATCTTTAGAATTTAAATTAAAAATATCTTTTGATGTTAATCTTAATTTGGAACATTTTTTCAATTATAATTTAACGTGCTCTTTGTAAATCTTTGTTGCTCTTGTAATACGCCAGCAACATACCGACTTTATCACAAATGCTGTTTAATTATAAAGGCAACGGTCATCTGTTTTACACGGTTAACTCGACATGACAACGAATTATAATTAAAATATTTATTTTTGAAGTTATTTATAAATTTTTAATTACGCATGTACACATTTTTGAAACCAACATTTTTAGCTGTTTGCAATGGTATACAAATACAAAAGTTCCCATAAGAAAAACAAAAGTTAGTGTAGATAACAAGCAAACTAATGACTGTAAACTTTTTTGGTAAACGACACCTAAAGGTACTAAAAAGTTACCTGAATAATATATATAATATATATATATATATATATATATATATATATATATATATATATATATATATATCCGTGTGTGTGTGTGTGTGTGTGTGTGTGTGTGTGTGTGCGTGTGCTGTGTGCGTGTGTGTGTGTGTGTGCGTGTGGTGTGTGTGTGTGTGGTGTGGTGTGTGTGTGTGTGTGTGTGCGTGTGCGTGTGTGTGTGTGCGTGTGCGTGTGCGTGTGGTGTGTGTGCGTGTGGTGTGGTGTGCGTGTGTGTGTGTCGTGTGTGTGTGTGGTGTGTGTGTGTGTGTGTCGTGTGCGAGCGTGTGCGAGCGTGTGCGAGCGTGTGCGAGCGTGTGCGAGCGTGTGCGAGCGTGTGCGAGCGTGTGCGAGCGTGTGCGAGCGTGTGCGAGCGTGTGCGAGCGTGTGCGAGCGTGTGCGAGCGTGTGCGAGCGTGTGCGAGAGTGTGCGAGAGTGTGCGAGAGTGTGCGAGAGTGTGCGAGCTGTGCGAGCGTGTGCGAGCGTGTGCGGCGTGTGCGAGCGTGTGCGAGCGTGTGCTTGCGTGTGCTTGCGTGTGCTTGCGTGTGCGAGCGTGTGCGAGCGTGTGCGAGCGTGTGCGAGCGTGTGCGAGCGTGTGCGAGCGTGCGCGAGCGTGCGTGCGTGCGTGCGTGCGTGTGTATGTACACCCGGCGTCAATGAAAATGCCCATCCTCGAAGTAGTTTTAAGAATGCACATTAACCCTGTTGCAATGCTAATAATAATAAATAATAATTCTAAAAGGTAGAAAGAAATCGATTTTTGAAGTTAAGTTCCATTTTTATCGTTGGAAAAAGAAAACGAATTTGGTTCAAAAACAGTTTTCCATTTTTGATTGAAAAACTGCCACTTTTATATTAATCCGATTTTTAGCTGTACTTGTGCCTATCAATGATATGTATTTAATAAATATTCCTCTTTTCCTAGTAGTGTTTTGAATTAAAATGGCAAAAAACAAGCACCGTGTCATCAGGCAAATAATGAAATCTAAACAATTTTCAATTGCATTGTTACTTGTATTTCCTCTAATCAATCTAATTATATCGTAGATTAATTGATTTTTTGTTTTTGTGCAACAATTTCGTTGAAGTTAATTCATATTAAAAATATATTACACCTATTAGTAATTCCTGTATGTGAAGACAAACAACTGACTTGGGGCTGTTTTAAATTCTTCTTCTTTTTATATAGCAGATTTTCAAGTCAGTTTCGAACCAGGCGTTACGTATTTTCATAAGAATTATTTCATTAAGAGCTGGTTGTTTAAGAGAATATCTACGTGCCGGTAATATAATGGAAAATTTATCTGACTATTACAATACGTTCTTGGTTGTTGCTAACATTTAAATGGTGTCCAAAATTTCTACGTTAGATCGCTGTTAGTATCCACAACGAAAAAATAAAGGTACTTAAAAATTCGTGTTAAGCTTGTTTTAATTTCTCCTGGAGCTGATTAGGTTTTGGAAGAAATTCAGCGTCGGAAATGAGGAGTTTATTAGGAGCTGTTTTTGTTATTTTTAGAAATATTTGATACAAATCAAATATTTCTAAAAATAACTGTAAATATCAAAGATATAAAAATACCAATATATAAACCTTAAACATATCGATTAATTACGTTCTATACAATTTTTTGATACGACGCGTAATTTAGCGGAAAAAATTGTTAAAGTAGAATGTAAGTGTTAGTTAAATATTTTTACATATCTGAATAACGATTAATTTTATAAGAAAATACGTAGACGTTTGTTTAAAGAAAATTTTATTTTACATAGATTTTCTGTATAAAGTTTCTTAATGTAAAGGGAAATAAGTCTAAAAATAATAAATGTTTAAACTGTAAGATTAAAATTTTTATAGAAGCGGTGGTTTTGGAGTCTTCTTCACGTTAGCATCTAGATTAATCTCTATCACACAGGAAGTTTTAAACGTCAATCTGACATAGATTATTGTTTTTGTTTTTTTTTAGTTTCGCAATGAACTTAAAAAAGAGGTTGCTTAATTATCCTAAAAAAAATGTTGTCAGAATTATTTCACTTCTATTAATTTCATGATTATAGTTTGAAGGTCATGTGTTGCTCCACACCAGATGTTTAAATCAAATATAGTATTTTTGATGTACTACATTTAGACAGGAAATATATTTAAACAAGTACGATTTACTTTAACAATGGCTAATGCATATTAGTAAAAGACTAATCATAAAGATTTCAAATCATATTTCAGTTAAGTAATACATGTTGACTCATAACTATGAAAAACCAAATGAAGCAAAGATAACATGCGTTATCTTGCAATTGTTTTAACACAAGAATCATACACACGCTCCTTTGAAATAAGACTTTTCTTGTTTTGCACTAATTAAATACGCCCATTTTCAAAAGGACACGAATTTTGAAGTTTACGTTTAAAACGATAACAACATACCATTTTCAAAAATTACTCTATTATTATATTAAGCCGGTGATTGAAAGCTATTAAATACGTAAAATGCGCAAACCTTACGCTTGCTTGCGATACAAAAACGAACAAAATACTTTTTACATAACCATTCTAGCAAAAACTGGCGGAGATAGAAAGGTTTCCCAAAGTTCTGATTAATAATCAGAAATTAGAAAACAGTAAATATGAAAAGGGTGTATCTTTTATTCATATAACTAGTACCAGAAAACATTAATTTAATTTGCACAAAATGTAAAGTTAATCATTGCGAAATAACAACACTAGGTTTACATTGTATATCTTATAAAACGAGCTCCTTTTCTAACAGATAAAATCACTTTAATCCTTAACACAATATATAACTTCTCAAAAAACAGCCGGTCATATCGTACAAGTCTGTAGAAAATATTTAGAGACTTAAAACCTTACACAGAATCAAAAATGAAAATTGGCAACAGCGCAATTTAGTCAAAGGTGGCAGCACAACATAGGATGTATAGAAGACCCCTTAATGCTCTAAAATTCAATAAGCATACACGCCTCAGCACGAAACATACCCCAGGTCTCGGCTAAAATTAATTTAAAAATTCTAATATATATATATATATATTATATATATATATATATATATATATATATATATATATATATATATATATATATATATATATAACACACACACACAACGTGCCCAAGATAAGGATATGAACAGCATGGGGATCTTGAAAAAGTAAGAGATACGAAGGCGGTTAAATTAGAGAAAAATTGTATAATTTAGGGCATGTTGACATGTAATTTGCAAAAGTCCATTATTGCTTATGCGCTCCCGAGATTTAAAACAAATGCAATTTTTGGGTTTTTTTCCTAATTCCTTCATTCATTTTAAAAAATCTCTAAAAACCAAAGGTACTTCTTCATTGCCAGTTTTTGAATTATATTAGATGGCGTTTTGAAATTTTTTATTCGGCGTTTCGTCTCCGAGAAACCATCATCACCTTTATTTCTGTATATCCCCGCAACCAACAAAACACCCTGTATTTCATAATATTTTTTATTACGAATTTAACAATGTATCATACATTATGGTTCTGAAGCTAATTTTTAAGAAAAATTCGGGTTAATACAAGTATTTGATAATATTTTTTATGTACAAATTTAACAACTCCAACCTTTTTTAATAAAGTTCAATAATTACAATAACTGTTCTAATGGGTTGCCCTTATTTTCTATACACAGGTAAGCTCTTTTTACTGAAAAATTTAGAACACATTAAATCGCATGATCGGGCTAGCCAAGCTACTGCATTGTAAGTTCCAATCCATTGTCCTCTAAACCACAATGACAGACAATCCCGTATATTTCTTGAGTTACGTGCTGGGGCACCATCTTGTTGAAACCAACAGTTGTTAACAAGTGCTAGAGGTAATTAATACAAAGCTTTTTCTAAATCAGTCCTTAACAATTTCAGATATCGTTCGGCGTTTAAATTGTTGTGGCGAATAAAGGGCCCTATTATTTTTCGTCTCAAAATGTCCATCCGCATATTAAATCCAAATCTATGTCAATGTCTTGTTTTTTTTTTAAAATAAGAATATTGTTTTTCCCCATTATGCTTTGTTACGTCGGTTGAACATTCAATTGTTGGTTATCATGCTTTCATCACACCAAATTATTTTAAAAGAAAAGTTTAGATCTTCGTCACATTTTCTAGTGTAAAAAACCTGCTCGCCGCTCCTTATCAGCTGGTCTAAGACTCTGACAAACTCGAAATTTATATGGATGAAACTTATTCTTATTTAAAATGAATTGTGCTGTAGAATTAGTTATACCAGTACGACGTTCAATTTGTCTTGTCGATGTTTCAGGGTTCAACAACGGTTTGTAAAATGGTATTAACTTATCGTCATCGATTGTTTTTGATTGGATAGAACGGGTTTTGTAAATGAACCAAACTCTGTTAAATTGGATTCCAAACGTCTGAAAATGGATTGACCAGGTTGCCTTCGTTCAGGAGATTTATCCAAATACGTCAGTAACTACACAATTTCTGTGGAACATGATGTAGCATGTCAACATATTGAACTTTTCTTCGTTTCTAAAATTTCATCTTTCCATAGATACACTTATTGATTAATTATAATTATAAATTAACTAAACAGAACCAAAAAACAATCCACGAAGTAATGGTAATAAAAACAACTTAAAATACGCACAATTCAAATAACAACAACGATCTCAACGCAATAAAACTAAGTTAAACAGTTTTCAACAAAATGTTAAACAACTGTTATTTTACCAAAGCCTTCTAATATTAACTGATGTATGAAAAATGTAAAAATGAAAATCCGAATTTTTCAGCTTCAAAACCATAATGTGTAATACATGAT